>JAVJIF010012566.1:0-107758 GCA_038442645.1 Agave tequilana | reverse complement strand
TTGTCACATCCCAAGAAATTCATCTTGATCCCGATAAGATTCAGCCATTCAAGCTATGCAGCCTCCAAAGAATTTCAAAGAACTCAGAGGTCTTCAGGCAGGCTGGTTTACATCCATCGATTCTCGTAAACCTGTCGAGTCGCTATCAACTATTTACAACAACTAATAAAGAAGGGCGTATCTTTTGTCTTGGACGACGCTTGTAAAAAGCTTTTGAGGATATCAAAGTATATCTCACTAAGCCTCAAGTCCTGGCATCTTTTGTTTCAGAGAAACCATTCTTACTTTATTTAAGAGCCATGAACCATTCTTTAGGCGCTCTACTCTCGCACAAAAGAATGATGAGGTGCTGAGCAAGGCCATTTATTATCTCAGCAGAACCTTGATTGGGGCTGAAAGTCTTTATAACCCAGTCATATAGTCTTCTTGTCATCCAGAAGATACGGCATTACTTGGTCGGGCAGACTATTCATGTCATTTCAACAGTCAACCCTCTTCAGATTCTTATGAAAAAGCCTAGTTCTCTGAACTCCAAGTTGGCTAATTGGGGCATACTGCTGTCCCAATATAACATGACGTTTGTTCCTAGAAGGCCATCAAGGGCCAAGCCCTCGCTGACTTTTTAGCAGCTCATCAAGTTTTAGAGACTTCAAAGCACATGAAGATATTCCAGATGAAGTTATCGAGCCAACTTGACTTCAAACGATGATGTATGGTAGTTGTACTTTGATAGTTGTTCGGAGTAGGAGCATGCACTAAAGATTCTGATTTAAGAAGTGATGTAAGTTATGTCCTTTAGAGAATGTGCTTATGTCTCTTTGAACTTTTCGTTATAGCCAAGTAGCAAAACGAGTCTTATCCACAAGGAGGGAGAGCAATAGAAGGTTTAACTGGTTTTTCTTTGTTTTCTCAAAATACTCTTTTGTTTTAATGAAATAAAAGAAAGAAATAAGCGTGTGAAAATGGTGGTAGATGGGAAAGAAAAATAAAACTTGAAGTGAATTGGTAGTGATTGAGAAAATAAGTAAAAACAAAGTGAAAAGAAATGTGGATTCAAGAAAACGATGATTGAAACCTGAGAAAAGAAAAAACTAAGTGAAGTTAAAAGAAACTAAAAGAAAGTTTGAAAGAAAGTTTAAAAAAGAGTTTTAAGAAAGAGTTTGAAAAGAGTTTGAAGAAGTTGAAGAACCTAATAAAAGAGTTTCTTGAAAAGTTTAAGTTTTTGAAAATGAAAAGATTGCATGGCTAACCTTCTACTAATGAATCCCACTAACCATTAACTTGCTTGATGATAGAGCCTCACAATGGATTCTTGGCTTGCACAAGTCTTGTGTTTTGAGAACTAGTTATGTGGTGTCTAGTGAAAGTCTTTCACCCTTCACTTTGCGTTACATGGCAAAAACTTGAATATCACCCTATCAAGATCCGTTTTAAGGCGAGATTAGGGTGAGAAACACGTGCACTATCAGTATCGGCAAAGATGAGTAGGTATTCTCCAAGTGCAAACAAGCAAGTTAAGCAATCAATAGATCATCAAGAACATAAAGTTAGAGCATGAAATATGTGAGCTAGGTTGCTAGTTAGAAGTTAGAGTTAGAACCCTTCATCATAAGCCATCCATAGCTCTTACTTGCACAAGCTTATTGGAATGCTATTTGATTCATGTGAGTTATCAATCAAGTAGTTTCGGTTAGTGGGTTAGTAGTTAATTAGCCATGCAAGAAGAAAGTTAGTTAGACATAATGTTAAGTATGACATAAAAAGCTTGTTAGATAGAAATTGTTAAAGACATGAATTAAAAGCACAAGTAGAAGATTTCCAGAAAAAGAAATGAGGAGAAGAAAAATCCTTGTATTGATTATCACCTTCTCAATTACAACAATACTCTCTCTTCCTCACTCAAATTCTAGAATGAAAATCTAAACTAATTTGCAAAGGTGAAAGAGTAAAAGAGAAATTAGAGTAGCAAAAGCAATTAAGGCGCTCTGCTCTCTGTTCTCTAACTTTTTCTCGGGTCTAATTACAGGGTATTTATATGCTGCAGAAGCTTGGAGAGCAGAAATGATGGGACATGTATCCAAGATCCGCGCCTACAACCTCCATCTTGTCGCAAAAACGCAACAAAAGCCGCATTTTCGTGGCTAGATGCTGGACAGATGCGCATATCTTGTGCCATCTGTTCCTTCTCCTAGATGGTAGTTTCGGGGAATATCCATCTTTATGCACTTGGGCGAGCATTAGTCCAATTTATTCTCTAATTTTTAGGACTAATCTACCCTTCTCTAGAACCATCTTTCTTGCTCTACAAGAAATCCCCTTTAATTATCCAAAAATAGCTTTAAATCAAGATTTTGTAACCACCTTGCCCTTCTCCTTCTAATTATCTGCAAAAGGCCTAAATGAGATTTATTAGCAACATAATTAACATAAATTGGTAGGAAATGTGATGATAATGATGTAAAATCGGTTACTAATCATACCCCCATACTTATCTTTTTTACATATCCTCGAGCAAAATAAAAAGACAAAAACTAAACTTTAAGAATTTAAAATAAGAAGTTATTATACCATTTTCGCAGGTGACGCGATTGCACTGAGCATGTGCAACAAGCCATTAAACCTCTAGGTTACCCCTAGAGAAGGAGTTTTATCTCCTGAGAGTTTTCAGCTGATTACACTCACAAAATCCATAAAAAAAAAGAAAACAAATGTTAGTGATTTTCGAAAACATATTTTCAAAGAAGGAAAGAAAGTTTACTATCCATTTTTGTAAAAATTTTAAGTGATCTTATAGTTTTAGGTTAACCTAAACTATTCCTTCCTAACTATAAGTCTTTACTCGAAGTTTTGTTTTCAATTAGGGTTAAGTGGTCAAGAGTAAATTGATCATTGGATCTTGCATCAAGCCTAAAAGATGTACACTTATATATATGAGGAATTGCTTCTTAGACTTTAATACTTTTATTTTTATTTAATATAAACATATATATACACTTATTATTTTTCTTAGCTTCATTAAGCTTTTAATTTACCCATGTAGCACCTTGAACCTATCCCAGACCAAACGTCTTAGGGCACCAAATGAGAATGAAATCACCTAGAGGGGGGGGGGGGGTGAATAGGTGATGGCTATATGATTATAGCAATAATGCGGAAATTAAAATTTAACACACAAATAGCACAAATATAGACTTGCAATAAATAGATCAATAAAGGTGCAAGAATTAAAAGGAGTAGAGTTGAGAGAAATTCGAGCAAACGCAAACGCAAGGATGTGTTTCCGAGGTTCGAGCCACGCTCTACGTCCCCGCCTTCACACTTGAAGGATTTGCACTACTATCTTTGATCCCACCGATCGCCAATACAAGGACACACTTGTCCCTACACTTGTGATGCCGCAACACCACCCGAAGCTCACTAGCTCCCTTGAGGCCGATGCCTCTACAACTTCACTCAATAAGAAAGGTGATCACACTTGATCAAAATAGCTCACTTGCACAATCCTAGAGCCAATGATTTAGATGTAGAACTTGGGATTGTGGTGTGCAAAAACTAGAGAGAAGGTAGAGGAATAGGCTACAAGTTGGGTGTTGGGAATTTAGGCTTTGAAAAATCTTTTGTAAAAGAAAGGCTTTGAAATTCTTTGTAAAGCTCTTGTGGAATCTTTGGAATTCTTTTGCAATAGTTAGTTGTCTAATCAATATGAGGTGACCCTCTATTTATAGGGGTCAAAAACAGCCTCACAAAAACGTTGGTATCAAATCCCAAAAGAGAATCAGTCAGAAAAAATAGCTGTTGGATCTGTCAGAACTTTTGACAGAGTCCGGTCGACCGGGTCGGTCGACCGCCAACGGTCGAAAATGTGACCGTTGGGGCTCTGCGGTCGACCGGGTCGGTCGACCGAAAAATCCTGTGAACGCAAAAATACTCGGTCGACCGGGCCGGTCGACTGATATAGACATGCACAGTTTGTGCACATCGGTCGACCGGGTCGGTCGACCGGTTACTGTGAGTTCTGAAATATCAGAACTTCCAGAACCAGAATTTTGGGTTTTGGGTTTTTGGTCTTGGGTTAAATTTTTGGAACTTGTAAAACATAGAGTATGAGCATATGTCATACTTCTATCATGTTAAAATAGTTTGATAAAAATCCTTTTGATAAAAACTTGGTTTTCCATAAAAATGTTTTTCCAAAACTATTGTTTTTCTAAAAAGCTTATTTCCAAACATGTTCACTTTAAAACTAAGTTAGAAATGGAAATTGAAAATCTTTTTGAAGCCATGAACCTAACTAAGAGGTGTGTGTGTGATAATCCCATAGCTCTACTTCTAATATCTAGCTTTGACAAAATATCTAAAATAAAAAATAAAAATACAAATCTTGTTTTCTTTGTCGTCTTGATCTTGTCTTGATCTTCACATCATCATCTTGATCCCGAAGCATCCTAGTTGTGCATAGCTTGGGAATCTTCATTTTTGCGGCGTCCAAACTTGTGAGTCTTTTAGCGGAGCCGTCAAAAACTGTTCTTGAACCTGAAATCCTTTTAAACAAAAATATTAAATACATAACTAAATATGTTTTGTTATCATCAAAATAACTGGGATAATGGCCTTTGGGCCAACAATCTCCCCCTTTTGATGATGGCAAAACATATGTAGTTATCACAAAATATTTTGGGTAGAGACTTCAAATGAAGCTCCCCCTCAACACATGCATATATAGAAAAACTTATGTAAATGATAAACACCATATTCTCATGCCAACAAATGACAAATACTCATGTCATAGAATAGATGAAAGAAATGAGTTCATACATGACATAGATAAGAGATACACAAAAAAAAAAAAACAAAAGATACGCATAAAGTAAACAACCATGTCCATGTCCACAACACATACAAAAAAAATACATGTCCAAGGCAAAAATAAAAGTAAATACTACATGTCCAAACACAAATAAGTATAAATACTACATGTCCAAACACAAATAAAGTATAAATACTACATGTCCAAACACAAATAAAGTACTACTTCACAAAATATCTCTCTCAAGATAACTCTCCCCAAATAACTCTCCCCCTTTTTGACATCATCAAAAGGGGAGGTCACTCAGCAGCATCATCATCATCTCCAGCATCCTCGTCCTCCTCGTCGTCGGCATGCTCAGATGAGCCCTCAGCCATCTTCTTGTCACCACCATCTTCTTCCTCTGAGGAAGAAGCAACCTCCTCTGGATTCATGCCATCAACTCTGGTGCGCGGTGGTGGAACAGAAGAACGAGCTCTGGGAGGGAATGGAGGACCGGTGGCTGGGAGTCGACAAGCAGTCGGAGTACGGTCAGGAACGAGCATGTCAAATTTTGTGAAAAGAGCCTGAAACTGAACGTCCACGAATCTCATGGACTCAGCAAAATATGACATGTTGTTCCGGATCTCCGCCCGAAAAGCAGCATCCTGAATAGAACGAGCATCCAACTCCGCACGAATAGCTGCGTCGCGCTTCTCGACCCAGGCCTGGTGTGCCTCGATCTGAGAGCGGACCTCCGAAGAGACAAGAGCCAGAAACTCAGGAGGAAAAACAGGGGCTGAAGAGGAGGAAGATCCAGGTGCAGAAGATGAGCCAGGACCAACAGGAGGAATAGGTGGTTGCATAGGAGCGTGTCTACGCAGCTGGGCTTCCATCATCTTCAGGACAACTCCGTTGATGTTGGTCAAAGGATTGGAGGGACTTTCGGCAGAAAGATCAAAATCAAGAGCCCTAAGAAGATGGGTAATTAGCATGCCGTAGGGCAGCTTCTACCCGCAGTACGAATCTGATCAGAAGCCATGTGAGATGCTATGACACGAGGAAAGTTTACCTTAATACCTCGAAGAAGGCAATAGATAATCAATGGTACAGAACCTCTAGCATGGCTATACTCACCATGTTTAGGGACAATGTTGAAGAAAATAATCTTAGCAAGGACCTGAGCAGTGAGAGTGAACCTACTCACAACTTCGTTCCTTACTAGACCGGGGTTGTCATCCCCGTGGATAAGAGTGGATGCGGTGAGCGAAGACTCACCCTCCGGAAATTCAAAGTCATGTAGGTCATGGGTATACACATCTGCTCCACCAGTGGAGAGATGCAGAATTCTAGCAAATCGACCGATAGAAATGTCGATGTCCCTGCCTAAGACTCTAGAAGTGATACGATTACCATCAAATTCAAAATTTGCATAAAAGTAGGGAACAAGAGAGGTGTAAACTTGCTCCTTGATGGTCAAGATTCTACTAAATTGTTGGTCTGCAGAATGTGGGGGATATTCAAGTGTTCGAAATCTTGAATTACAACAAATCTCCCTGAGTTGATATCCTAGTGGAGAGATGGGAGTATCGATCAGCAGCAAGATCATTTATGAAGGGGCGAATGGGTCTAGGAGCTTGAGAGGAAGGTTGAGCAACTGCCTTTCCCTTCTCAGATCGGGAACGTTTAGGTGGCATGATGAAAAATGAAATTTTTAGGTATAGACAAAGTTAGGGCTTGAACTAGATGCTTAGAAACCTAGAATTGATGACAATAAATAGTTGATTCCAAAGCAAGATATGAAAAATAGAGTCAAAAATCGGATTTTTACCTTAACTGAGAAGAACCAAAACCCTAGACTGAAAATCTTGAAATTCTTCGAATCTAGCGGATGGGAGGTCCTGAAATCGAAGATCTGGTACAAGATGGATGGATTAGAGGTGGGTTTTTAATTGATTAGGATTTGGATGAGAGATTGGAGAGAAAGAAATTTTTGAGGAAAAAGAGGGTCTCCGGTTCGCTGAGAAAAGTGAGAGAGAGAGAGAGAAAAAGTGGAAATATATAACAGATTAGGGCTGAAATCGACGATCGGTTGACCGTCCGGTCGACCGAAACAACCCGAGAGCTCTGTAAAATAGAGCGGTCGACCGGGTCGGTCGACCGAATTATCCCGAGAGTTCTGCAGGTCTGCAGCGGTCGACCGGGACTATGGTCGGTCGACCGGTAACAGAAAAGAAGAAAAAAATTTTCTTCTCAGGCAGAGTCGGTCGACCGGGGCTTTATAGGTCGGTCGACCGGCTTTGCCTGAAATCTGTTAACAGCATCTGGCCCAAAAAAAATTTTAAATAATTTTGTAGTCAAAATAGGTATGACATATTAAACATATAGGAATACACCAACAGGTTTTAAATCTTCATTAAGTTATTACAACATCAAATTCATGCAATCCCTTTTTAATTTAATTTTCATATTTAAACAAAGATTTTAAAGATGTTGAAGCCGAATACCCAGTGACGGGTTCTGAACTTCATCCTCTTGATTCTCTTGAATGAGTTGAGGTGCGCAATTGCCATCTTTAAGGTATTTGCTTAAATAGGAAATTTTACAAATGTTTATTTTTATTTATGAAAATAATGTGTATATGTATACAAGTATATAATCACAACTTATAAACTATACATGTGGACATACAATAAACAAGGCATGAAACAAAAGATATAGAAGTTAACACAAGGCACATATACAACATGATAGAAAAGTAGTTCTATACAAGCATATATCAATAGAGTACAAAAGCAAACTATCAATTCTATACATATGTATACATGACTAAAAATCAAAAACTTTTAAATGGAGATGTTACCAATTTAAGGGCAATCTCCAAAATAGGTGCCTCCACGATAGCGATGCATGCACGATTTGTTCTTTAAGCTCCGATGCATCACCACCCGGGCACCACCTCCTCCTAAGTCTTGGAGGGTATAGATCCACCTATACTGTATCATTTAAATTCGGTGGCTCTTTTGGTACCCAAATCTTAGTGGGTCATTTGGGGTTAGATCCGGGGCGAACCCAAACAAATTTATTCTTAACATTATTCTTAGCATAACAAAACTTTTCTAAATGGCCTTTGCGGCCACAATGCGTGCAAATATAAATTCTACCACTATTGTACATAAAAGCATGGTGATGTGTGTGTGCATGTTTATGTGAAGAGTGTTTATGATGAACATGTTTCCCTTGGGCTACTCCTTTAGGAAATTTAGATGCAAGCTTGTTAAAATCAAAGGCACATTTCTTAAAATGTTATCTAAAGAATCAACACGTTTTTGAATTTCAACAAAAACATTTTTATTACTAGAAATCATGGGGGTTTTTCCTTTATTAGCTACCTTATACTTATCAAAATCACTTTTCAATTTTTCAAAAGAACTAGATAACTCATTTTTCTCTTTTAAACAAATTTCAAGTTTGTTCTTCAAAACATCATTTTCCTTTTTCAATTTCTTATTATGAGATTGTGAAATCTCATACCTATGTTGCAATTCTTCAAAAATTGAGCAAGTTCATCCATTGTGAGATCATCATCATCAATAGAAGTTTCTAGACATACCTTGAAAATCACCTAGAGGGGGGGTGAATAGGTGATGGCTATATGAATTATGGCAATTTTGCGGAATTAAAACTTTCACACACAAATAGCACAAATAAAGACTTGCAATAAATACAACAATTAAGGTGCAAGAATTGAAAGGAGTAGAGTTAGAGAAAATTGATCAAACGCAAACGCAAGGATGTGTTTCCGAGGTTCGAGCCACGCTCTACGTCCCCGCCTTCACACTTGAAGGATTTGCACTACTATCGTTGATCCCACCGGATCGCCAATACAAGGACACACTTGTCCCTTACACTTGTGATGCCGCAACACCACCCGAAGCTCACTAGCTCCCTTGAGGCCGATGCCTCTACAACTTCACTCCAAGAAGAATTGAGTGATCACACTTGATCACTTTACAAAAGCTCACTTGCACAATCCTAGAACCAAATATGTAGATGTAAAGCTTGGGATTGTGGTGTGCAAATCTAGAGAGAAGCTAGAGGAATAGGCTACAAGTTGGGTGTTGGGAATTTAGGCTTTGGAAAATCTTTTATGAAGGAAAGCTTTGAAAATCTTTGTAAAACTCTTAAGAAATATTTTGCAATTGTTGTCTAATCAATATGAGGTGACCCTCTATTTATAGGGGTCAAAAACATCCTCAAAAACTCGTTGGAGACAAATCCCAAAAAGAAACAGTCAGAAAAACTAGCTGTTGGATCTGTCAGAACTTTTGACAGATCCCGGTCGACCGGGTCGGTCGACCGCCAACGGTCAAAAAATGACCGTTGGGGCTCATCGGTCGACCGGGTCGGTCGACCGAAAACTCCTGTGAAGGCAAGTGAACATCGGTCGACCGGGTCGGTCGACTGATATAGACGTGCACAGTATTGTGCACATCGGTCGACCGGGCCGGTCGACCGGTCACTGTGAGTTCTGAAAAAACAGAACTTCCAGAACCAGAAAACTTGGATTTTGGTTTGGGTTTTGGGTAAGATTTTGGAACTTGTAAAAACATGAAGTATAAGCATGTGTCATACTTCAATCATGTTAAAAATAGTTTGATAAAAATCCTTTTGATAGAACCATGTTTTTCTATAAAAATTATTTTTCCAAAACTATTGTTTTTCTGAAAATCATATTTCCAAAATATGTTCTCTTTTAAAACTAAGTTAGAAATGGAATTGAAAAATCTTTTTGAAGCCATGAACCTAACTAAGAGGTGTGTGTGTGATAATCCCAGCTCTACTTCTAATATCTAGTTTTGACAAAATATCTAAAATAAAAATACAAAGCTTGTTTTCTTCAATGTCTTGATCTTGTCTTGATATTGTCTTGATCTTCAAATCATCATCTTGATCCCAAAGCATCCTAGTTGTGCATAGCTTGGGAATCTTCATTTTTGCGGCGAACTCCAAATGTGTGAGTCTTTTAGCGGAGCCGTCAAAAACAACCTGTTAAATAACCTGAAAAATTCTGAAACACAAATGTTAAATACATAACTAAATATGTTTTGCTATCATCAAAATAACCGGGATAATGGCCTTTGGCCAACAATCTCCCCCTTTTTGATGATGGCAAAACATATGTAGTTATCACAAAATATTTTGGGTAGAGACTTCAAATGAAGCTCCCCCTCAACACAAGCATATATATAAAATCATACTCAGGCATATTATCACAAATCATAATCATAAACATTTTATTTCCATGCCAACAAAAGATGCCAAATACTCATGTCATATCATAGATGAAGGAAATGAGTCTCATACATGACATAAATACATAAAACACATAACCATATCCATGTCCACAACACAAAATAAAAATACATGACAAAGCAAAAGATGTCCAACACAAAATATCCAAATACAAGTACAAGCCAAAGTAACAAAGTGTCACAAAATATCTCTCTCAAAATAACTCTCCCCCTTTTTGACATCATCAAAAGGGAGGTCACTCCTCAGCACCATCATCACCATCATCGCCGTCTCCGTCATCATCACCACCTTCCTCTGAAGAAGCAACCTCCTCTGGATCCATGCCATCGACTCTGGTGCGCGGTGGAGGAACAGAAGAGCGAGCTCTGGGAGGAAATGGAGGACCGGTGGCAGGGAGTCGGCAAGCAGTCGGAGTCCGATCAGGAACGAGCATGTCAAATTTTGAGAAAAGGGCCTGGAACTGGACATCCACAAATCTCATGGAATCAGCGAAATATGACATGTCGTTTCGGACCTCCTCTCGAAAAGTAGCGTCCTGAAGAGCACGAGCATCTAACTCTGCACGAATGGCTGCGTCGCGCTGTACGGCCAAGGCCTGATGTGCCTCGAGCTGAGAGCGGACATCCGAAGAGAGAAGAGCTAGTAACTCAGGAGGAAATGCAGGTGCTGCAGAAGAAGAAGATCCTGGTGCTGAAGATGAGCCAGGACCAGCAGGAGGAAGAGGTGGTTGCACAGGAGCGTGTCTACGCAGCTGTGCTTCCATCATCTTCAGGACGACTCCATTGATGTTGGTCAGGGGATTTGATGGAGTTTCAGCAGAAAGATCAAAGTCAAGACCCCTAAGAAGATGGGTAATAAGCATGCCGTAGGGCAAGCTCCTACCCGTAGTACGGATTTGATCAGAGGCCATATGAGATGCAATAACTCTAGGAAAGTTGACCTTAATCCCTTTAAGCAGACAAAAGATAATCAAAGGGACACAACCCCTAGCATGGCTATACTCACCATGTTTGGGGACAATGTTGTAGAAGATAATCTTGGCAAGGACTTGAGATTGAAGAGTGTATCAACTCACTACCTCATTCCTAACTAAGCCGGGGTTGTCATCCCCGTGAATCAGAGTAGAGGCGGTGAGTGAAGACTCACCCTCAGGAAAATCAAAGTCATGCAAATCATGTGAGTACACATCTGCTCCGCCAGTGGAGAGATGCAGAATCCTAGCAAATCGACCTATAGAAATGTCGATTTCCCTACCTAGAACTCTAGATGTGATGCGGTTACCATCAAATTCATAGTTGGCATAAAAGTAAGGAACAAGGGAAGTGTATACTTGCTCCTTGATGGACAAGAACTCAACTAGGTTGTTGTTTTGCAAGATTTGAGGGATACCTAGATGTTCAAAATCCTGAATGGTAACAAATCTCCCTGAATTAATATTTCTAGTGGAGAGGTGGGAGTATCTATCAGCAGCTAGATCATTTATAAAGGGCCGTAGGGGTCTAGGAACCTGAGATGAGGGTTGAGCAACACCCTTCCCCTTCTCAGTTCGAGATCTCTTAGGCATGATTAATAACAATGAAATTTTTAGGATTAAAACAGGTTATGGCACGATCTAGAAGCTAAGCAACCTAAAATAGTGACAAAGGAAGTAAGATTTCTAAGCTAGAAGTGAAGATTCACAATAAAAATTTGATTTTTACCTTGATTGAGAATCCAAAACCCTAACTGAAAAATCCTGAAATTCTTCAGATCCTGCGGATGAGAGGTGCTGAAATCGAAGATCTGGAGATAGGATGAAGGATTTGAGATGGGTTTTAAAAAGATTTGGATTTGGTTGAAGGATTGGAGAGAAATCAATTTTTGGGGAAAATATGGGTTCTTCCGGTCGCTGAGTGAAATGAGAGAGAGAGAGAGAAAAATGAAAATATATAGCAGATTTGGGCAAAAATCCGACGATCGGTCGACCGGTCCGGTCGACCGAATCCAACCGAGAGCTCTGTAAATAAGATCGGTCGACCGGGTCAGTCGACCGACATATCCCGAGACCACAGCAGGTCAGCATCGGTTGACCGGAATTATGGTCGGTCGACCGGTAGCACACAAAAAAAATAAAAATTTTCTCTCAGGCAGAGTCGGTCGACCGGGGTGTTAGGGGTCGGTCGACCGGCTTTGCCTGAAAGTCTGCTAACAGCAAATAGTCCCAAAAAAAAAATTTAAGTAATTTTGTAGCCCAAAATAGGTATGATATATTAATCATATAGGAACACCAACAGGTTTTTAAATCTTCATTAAGTCTTTACAAACATCAAAATACATGCAATCCAATTTTAATTTTATTTTCATATTTAAACAAAGATTTTAAAGATGTTGAAGCCGAATACCCAATGACGGGTTCTGAACTTCATCCTCTTGATTCCTCTTGAATGAGTTGAGGTGCGCAATTGCCATCTTTAAGGTATTTGCTTAAATAGAAAATTTTACAAATGTTTTATTTTTATTTATGAAAATAATGTGTATATGTATACAAGTATATATTCACAAATAATAAACTATACATGTGGACATTCTACAAAAACAAGGCATGAAACTAAAAGATATCAAAAACTAAACATGGCATATACAATCATGATGGAGTTGCAAGTTTATACTAATCATGTATCAATGAGGCATAAGACTAAAACTAGCAATCCTATAACAATTGTATATACAAAATTAAAACTCTTAAATGGAGATGTTACCAATTTACGGGCAATCTCCACAAATAGGTGCCTCCACGATAGCGATGAATGCATGATTTGTTCTTTAAGCTCCGATGCATCAACCACCCGGGCACCACCTCCTCCTAAGTCTTGGAGGGTGTAGGTCCACCTATACCTGTTTCATTTGAATTTGGTGGCTCTTTTGGTACCCAAATCTTAGTGGGTCCTTTGGGGTTAGATCCGGGGCGAACCCAAACAAATTTATTCTTAACATTATTTTTAGCATAACAAAATTTTTCTAAATGGCCTTTGCGGCCACAATGTGTGCAAATATAAATTCTACCATTATTATTATTACCATACATGTATGCATGCTTGTGTGGGTGTACATGTTTTCGTGCATGTGTATGGTGTGCATGTTTCCCTTGGGTTACTCCCTTAGGAAATTTAGATGCAATCTTTTTCAAATCAAATGCATAACTTTTTAAAGTAGAATCCAAAACTTCAACACGTTTTTGAATCTCTACAAATCATTTTTACTACATGATGCAATGGGGGTTTTCCCTTTACAAGCTAGTTTATAATTTGCAAAATCACTTTTTATTTTCTCAAAAGAATTAGACAAATTATTTTTCTCCTTTTCAATAATATTAAGTTTATCTTTCAAGGACTCATTTTCCCTTTTTAACTTTTTATTATGAGATTGCGAAATCTCATATCTATGTTGTAATTCCTCAAAGAAATGTGCTAGTTCATCCATAGTGAGGTCATCATCATCAAGAGTGTTATCAAGTGTTACCTTAGAAGCGTCGTCTCCTTGTGCCATGAAGCACATGTTGGCGGCGTCGTGCTTTCTTCGGATTCCGACTCCGAATCATCCCATGTAGCGGCCAACGCTTTCTTCTTCTTCCCATGTTTGGAAGTGGTTGCTTGGAGAGCGGGACACTCGGCAATTAAGTGACCGATCTTCTTGCAATGAAAGCAAGGACCGGGTTCATCTCTTTTCTTCTCGTACCTTCCTTGAGGCTTCCCTCTTCGGAAGTTACTTTGCCGTCCCTTCTTATAGAACATCTTGCCCACCTTCCGGATGAGCATGGCGAAATCCTCATCGCAATCTTCCGATGAGTCATCCTCTTCGTGTATGGTAGGAGCGGCTTTGAAGGCAATGGTCTTCTTCTTTGGTGCCTCCCTTTCTTCTCTAACTTTCATCTCCATCTCATGCGTCTTGAGATTTCCGATGAAGCCGGAGAAGTCCATCTCCTCTTTGTCGTTTAGCTCCTTGAGAGTGGTCGCCTTGACTTCCCAAGCTTTGGGAAGAGCTCTAATCACCTTCCTTATCTTTTGATCATTATCAATCTTGTCACCTAAGGAAGAAAGAGCATTAGTTATTTTTGTAAAACGGGTGAGCATGTCATCAATGCTCTCATTATCAAACATATAGAAGTTCTCATATTGAGAACGTAGCAAGTCAACTTTGGCTCTCTTGACTTGAGACGTTCCCTCATGAGTCACAATGAGTATGTTCCAAACCTCAAATGCGGATTTACAATTTATTATGCGTGCAAGGTCATCTTCATTTAATGCTTGGGTCAATGCATATTGTGCCCTAGCATTAGCCTCATAGTCTTTGGAAGTATCCTCGGACCATGTGCTCTCATCACTAGTGGGTTCAATAAAATCTTTGGTAATGGCCCTAGCTACCCTAACTCCTAGGGATTTAAGGAAGAGATTCATTTTCACCTTCCAAATGGGGAAGTTTAGACCATCAAACTTGGGTGGGGATTTAATGCTAGAAAAGTCCATGGATGCCATGAATGCACAAGCAAATGTAAATGCAACACAAATGTAAATAGCCAAATATGGATCTTCCTAAGGTTGTTAGACCTAAGTTGTAGGGTTAGGCTCTGATACCAATTGAAAATCACCTAGAGGGGGGTGAATAGGTGATGGCTATATGAATTATGGCAATTTTGCGGAATTAAAACTTTCACACACAAATAGCACAAATAAAGACTTGCAATAAATACAACAATTAAGGTGCAAGAATTGAAAGGAGTAGAGTTAGAGAAAATTGATCAAACGCAAACGCAAGGATGTGTTTCCGAGGTTCGAGCCACGCTCTACGTCCCCGCCTTCACACTTGAAGGATTTGCACTACTATCGTTGATCCCACCGGATCGCCAATACAAGGACACACTTGTCCCTTACACTTGTGATGCCGCAACACCACCCGAAGCTCACTAGCTCCCTTGAGGCCGATGCCTCTACAACTTCACTCCAAGAAGAATTGAGTGATCACACTTGATCACTTTACAAAAGCTCACTTGCACAATCCTAGAACCAAATATGTAGATGTAAAGCTTGGGATTGTGGTGTGCAAAATCTAGAGAGAAGCTAGAGGAATAGGCTACAAGTTGGGTGTTGGGAATTTAGGCTTTGGAAAATCTTTTATGAAGGAAAGCTTTGAAAATCTTTGTAAAACTCTTAAGAAATATTTTGCAATTGTTGTCTAATCAATATGAGGTGACCCTCTATTTATAGGGGTCAAAAACATCCTCAAAAACTCGTTGGAGACAAATCTCAAAAAGAAAAATAGTCAGAAAAACTAGCTGTTGGATCTGTCAGAACTTTTGACAGATCCCGGTCGACCGGGTCGGTCGACCGCCAACGGTCAAAAAAATGACCGTTGGGGCTCATCGGTCGACCGGGTCGGTCGACCGAAAACTCCTGTGAAGGCAAGTGAACATCGGTCGACCGGGTCGGTCGACTGATATAGACGTGCACAGTATTGTGCACATCGGTCGACCGGGCCGGTCGACCGGTCATTGTGAGTTCTGAAAAAACAGAACTTCCAGAACCAGAAAACTTGGATTTTGGTTTTGGGTTTTGGGTAAGATTTTGGAACTTGTAAAAACATGAAGTATAAGCATGTGTCATACTTCAATCATGTTAAAAATAGTTTGATAAAAATCCTTTTGATAGAACCATGTTTTTCCATAAAAATTGTTTTTCCAAAACTATTGTTTTTCTGAAAATCATATTTCCAAAATATGTTCTCTTTTAAAACTAAGTTAGAAATGGAATTGAAAAAATCTTTTTGAAGCCATGAACCTAACTAAGAGGTGTGTGTGTGATAATCCCATAGCTCTACTTCTAATATCTAGTTTTGACAAAATATCTAAATAAAAAATACAAAGCTTGTTTTCTTCAATGTCTTGATCTTGTCTTGATATTGTCTTGATCTTCAAATCATCATCTTGATCCCAAAGCATCCTAGTTGTGCATAGCTTGGGAATCTTCATTTTTGCGGCGAACTCCAAATGTGTGAGTCTTTTAGCGGAGCCGTCAAAAACAACCTGTTAAATAACCTGAAAAATTCTGAAACACAAATGTTAAATACATAACTAAATATGTTTTGCTATCATCAAAATAACCGGGATAATGGCCTTTGGGCCAACATACCTTAGATGAATCCTCACCTTGTGCCATAAAGCACATGTTAGCGGCGTCGTGCTCCTCTTCGGATTCCGACTCCGAGTCATCCCATGTAGCGGCCAAAGCTTTCTTCTTCTTCCCGTGCTTGGAGGTGGTTGCTTGGAGAGCGGGGCAATCGGCAATTAGGTGACCGATCTTCTTGCAATGGAAGCAAGGACCGGGTTCTTCTCTTTTCTTCTCGTACCTTCCTTGAGGTTTCCCTCTTCGGAAGTTACTTTGCCGTCCCTTCTTGTAGAACATCTTGCCCACCTTCCGGATGAGCATGGCGAAATCCTCATTGCAATCTTCCGATGAGTCGTCTTCCTCAATGGTAGTAGGAGTGGCTTTGAAGGCAATCGTCTTCTTCTTTGGTGCCTCCCTCTCTTCTCTAACTTTCATCTCCATCTCATGCGTCTTGAGATTTCCGATGAAGCCGGAGAAGTCCATCTCCTCTTTGTCGTTGAGCTCCTTGAGTGTGGTCGCCTTGACTTCCCAAGCTTTGGGAAGAGCTCTAATCACCTTCCTTATCTTTTGATCATTATCAATCTTGTCGCCTAAGGAAGAAAGAGCATTAGTTATTTTTGTAAAACGGGTGAGCATATCATCAATGCTCTCATTTTCAAACATGTAAAAGTTCTCATATTGAGAACGTAGCAAGTCAACTTTGGCTCTCTTGACTTGAGACGTTCCCTCATGAGTCACAATGAGTATGTTCCAAACCTCAAATGCGGATTTACAATTAATTATGCGTGCAAGGTCATCCTCATTCAATGCTTGGGTTAATGCATATTGTGCCCTAGCATTAGCCTCATAGTCTTTGGAAGTATCCTCGGACCATGTGCTCTCATCACTAGTGGGTTCAATGAAATCTTTGGTTATGGCCCTAGCCACTCTAACACCTAAGGATTTCAAAAATAAGTTCATCTTGACTTTCCAAATGGGAAAGTTCAAGCCATCAAATTTGGGTGGGGATTTAATGCTAGAAAAGTCCATGGATGCCATGAATGCACAAGCAAATATAAATGCAACAAAAATGTATATAGCCAAATATGGATCTCCCTAAGGTGGTTAGATCTAAGTTGTAGGGTTAGGCTCTGATACCAATTGAAATCACCTAGAGGGGGGGGGGTGAATAGGTGATGGCTATATGATTATGGCAATAATGCGGAAATTAAAATTTAACACACAAATAGCACAAATATAGACTTGCAATAAATAGATCAATAAAGGTGCAAGAATTAAAAGGAGTAGAGTTGAGAGAAAATTCGAGCAAACGCAAACGCAAGGATGTGTTCCGAGGTTCGAGCCACGCTCTACGTCCCCGCCTTCACACTTGAAGGATTTGCACTACTATCGTTGATCCCACCGGATCGCCAATACAAGGACACACTTGTCCCTACACTTGTGATGCCGCAACACCACCCGAAGCTCACTAGCTCCCTTGAGGCCGATGCCTCTACAACTTCACTCAATAAGAAAGGTGATCACACTTGATCAAAATAGCTCACTTGCACAATCCTAGAGCCAATGATTTAGATGTAGAACTTGGGATTGTGGTGTGCAAAAACTAGAGAGAAGGTAGAGGAATAGGCTACAAGTTGGGTGTTGGGAATTTAGGCTTTGAAAAATCTTTTGTAAAAGAAAGGCTTTGAAATTCTTTGTAAAGCTCTTGTGGAAATCTTTTGGAATTCTTTTGCAATAGTTAGTTGTCTAATCAATATGAGGTGACCCTCTATTTATAGGGGTCAAAAACAGCCTCACAAAAACGTTGGTATCAAATCCCAAAAGAGAATCAGTCAGAAAAAATAGCTGTTGGATCTGTCAGAACTTTTGACAGAGTCCGGTCGACCGGGTCGGTCGACCGCCAACGGTCGAAAATGTGACCGTTGGGGCTCTGCGGTCGACCGGGTCGGTCGACCGAAAAATCCTGTGAACGCAAAAATACCTCGGTCGACCGGGCCGGTCGACTGATATAGACATGCACAGTTTGTGCACATCGGTCGACCGGGTCGGTCGACCGGTTACTGTGAGTTCTGAAATATCAGAACTTCCAGAACCAGAATTTTTGGGTCTTGGGTTTTTGGTCTTGGGTTAAATTTTTGGAACTTGTAAAACATAGAGTATGAGCATATGTCATACTTCTATCATGTTAAAATAGTTTGATAAAAATCCTTTTGATAAAAACTTGGTTTTCCATAAAAATGTTTTTCCAAAACTATTGTTTTTCTAAAAAGCTTATTTCCAAACTTGTTCACTTTAAAACTAAGTTAGAAATGGAAATTGAAAATCTTTTTGAAGCCATGAACCTAACTAAGAGGTGTGTGTGTGATAATCCCATAGCTCTACTTCTAATATCTAGCTTTGACAAAATATCTAAAATAAAAATAAAAATACAAATCTTGTTTTCTTTGTCGTCTTGATCTTGTCTTGATCTTCACATCATCATCTTGATCCCGAAGCATCCTAGTTGTGCATAGCTTGGGAATCTTCATTTTTGCGGCGTCCAAACTTGTGAGTCTTTTAGCGGAGCCGTCAAAAACCTGTTCTTGAACCTGAAATCCTTTTAAACAAAAATATTAAATACATAACTAAATATGTTTTGTTATCATCAAAATAACTGGGATAATGGCCTTTGGGCCAACAGAGAATACATCCCACGGGTTCAAGGACTTGAGTAAACAAGGCGACGAATGCTAAGGACTTAACTTAACCACCTTTAAGCGTGACTGATTATACTTCCTAAGGCACAATTAACCAACTTAATTGGTGATCAAGTATTTATTTATTTACACTTTTTAAATTTATATATATTTTTATTTTTATTTTTTTATATATATAAAGGCATTAAAGTCTTTGTTTTAATCCCTCAATATGTAAATGTATATAATACTTAGAAAAAATTCAATACCAATTATCTTTTTACTCTTTCTTTCTTAACCTAAAAATTCAACAATTCTTCTTATTTCAACTTAAATTAAGAAATCCTAGTTTAGAGTTTTCCTAATTCCTAAGATCATATTAATTTTCTTAAAAATGGATCAAAAACTTTTTATTATTTTTTTATTTAATAAAAAAAGAAATTTTCTAAAAAAAAAAGAAAATCTAAGAAAAAAATCCTAAAAAAGAAAAAAAATCTAGAAGGGAAAATCCTAGAAAAGAAAATTCTAAGGAAAATAAAAAGAAAGAAAAAAATCCTATGTTAGTATCTCCCCCCCACCTATCTTATGCATTGTCTTCAATGTATGAAAATGTAATGCAAATGTACAAGATAGGCTATGTCAGGATATCACCTTAGGAGCCTACTTAGGCCGGCTGAAGTGCTTGGGCCCATTGATTGAGAATGCCACAAATCCTCCTCAGTTTGTTCTAACCTCTCATTTTGTTCTTCCACCTTTTCCTACAATTTAGTCTGCCCCTTGAAAATTTTCTTCATGCCCTTCCAGATGGAGGACATAAAGGTTTTAGTGTCACTAGGGGTGGCTGCTGCCAAAATGCACTCTTATCCTCCTCCTCACTCTGTTGAGGAAGTCTCAGCAGGAACTTCCGCAGTCATGATGGTAGGTGTCCATACCGTATGAAGGCAACTGTTATAGGCACTCGTGATGCGCTCAGTGGAAATAAATACCCGATCATATATTGAAAATACTTCGTCTGGTAGAAAGTGTCTGCACAGATGAGTAACAAGGACCGGGTGCGAAGTAGTGCGCTGAAAATTGATAATTAAGTGTTGCCAGAAGACTGTGTTCAAACAGACTGTGTGCTGGCTGATCATCAGGCTGTGTACAATTTGCGGCACTGGTCTGTTGAATGAGGTAGGGTGATCTAGAACTAGAATGTTGCGTTGGACCCATCGTCCAACACAATGCACATTACAAAATGTGGTGCTCGCCTTGAGCCCACGGTCTTTTTCTAGACATCTCACGCCCATAATAGACATGTAATCGATGAGTGGCAAAGGTGTAATATGTTGTGGAGGGCAGGGAATTTGTGTGATATCCTTAATTGCGTTAACATTAACAATGAAATCTTCTGAATCAAAGTGCACAATGAATGTATGGAGGTCATGATTAATGGTGGATGTGTCAATGTGTGTATATAATTGGGTTACTAAATCGGGCAATAAAATGCATCACCATCCTCATTATCGTACACGAGTCCATACCAATGCCTATCCCTAATGCGATCCATGAAAACAGTACTATATCCATTTACAATCATCAAATTTCTAGAAAAATGTTTCTCAGCAAATATTGTAGGTGCCATGAAAATGAAGTCGCAATAAGAGGGAAAAGGAATTGCAAACCTCTCCTGGAATCATGGGGGGCAAATAACCAAAGATAGACTGCCTGAATAGTCTAGGTGGTCGTAGGGAAGAAGATAATAGTGATTTGAGATCTACTGTTAACAGCGACTAGTGTGGACCCTGGTGGCACAGCTGGTTCAGCAGAAAGGCCGCGAAAAGGCTGCAATTTTTGGGTTTCCACGCAGAAAGGTGGAGAGAGGGGTTGGGTTTGGGGGATGGCGGTCATGCTCTCTCTCCTCTTCAGATCTGGATCTAGGTTTAGAATATGATGAACAGGGGAGAGAAAAGAGGGGTTTAAATAGGATGAGACTTTAGGGTCTTTCCTATTTTGCCCTTGGAGGAGATTTGAAATTCAAATTGGAGACTTAGGTATTAGAAATTTTGTACAAAATCTAATTTTGTTTGTTTTATATTTTTTTTTAAAAGAAAAAGGAAATAAAAAGTGGTTATTTACAAAAAAAAAGTCCCCTAAAAAGATTTTACAATGAACACTAGGGGAAATCAGAGAAGGGCCTGGTCACTCGTATACTGGGTCACAGAGACCCAGTTCAAAAGTTCCCTGTGGCTTAGGCTCGGTGGTGAAGAACAGTTTCAATCTCTGTCCATTGACTTTAAATACATTACCGTTCTTCGGATCTGAGATTTTCACTGCACCATATAGAAAGACAGTTTGTACCAGAAAGGGTCCTGACCAACGTGTTTTTAACTTTCCGGCGAAGAGATGGAGTCTAGAGTTGTATAGAAAAATCTTTTGTCTTGAGACAAAATTCTTTCTATGGATGGATTGATCGTGGAAAAGTTTGGTTCTGCTTTTAGAAATTTAAGGTTGTCATAGACTCTATTTTTATTTCTTCTAGCTTAGAAATCTACAGTTTTCGTAGGTCACCGACTTTGTTCAAGTCAAAGTTGAGCTGCCTAATAGTCCACTGAGCACAGTGCTTTAGTTCTACTAGCAGATGGCAGGGTTTTTCAGACACAACTCGATACAGAGACATCCCTAAAATAGTTTTGAAGGCGATCCTATAGGCCCAGAGTGCATCGATAAGCTTAACTGACCAATCCTTCCTATTCTGCCCGACGATTTTCTCCAGAATGAGTTTTAGTTGTCTATTAGTAACTTCGACCTGCCCATTCATTTGAGGATGGTATGACGTGGATAATTTGTGAGATATGGAATATTTCTACATTAGGACTTCAAAGCCTGATGGCAGAAATGAGTCCCATTGTCACTTATTATCGCATGGGGGCTCCGAAGCGTGAAATGATATTTTCTCTTAAAAATTTAATATCAACTCGATTGTCATTCGTCCTTGTTGGCACTCCTTCGACCCACTTAGAAATATAATCCACAGCAATCAAAATGTATTGGCTACCAAACAAATTAGGAAAGAGTCCCATAAAATCGATGCCCCACACACATAAAAATTTCTACTTTCAAATTGGATTAAGGGGCATCATGTCCTTTCATGTTATCTGACCCGTCATTTGACATTTTGTATAGAGTTTGCAAAATTTGAAGGAGTCCTTGAATAGAGTGGGCTAGTAGAGCCTACTCTGTAGAACTTTCTCAGAGGTCTTGCGGGACCAAAGTGTTCACCACATGCAAACTCATAATAAAATGTCAACACAGTATGGTGCTAATTCTCAGGAAGACACCTTCTAATGATCTGATCTGGGAAATATTTGAATAGATACGGTTCATCACAGAAGAAAAATCGTATTTGCGTGAAAAAGTGATGTTTGTCCTGTCTTGACCAACTAGAAGGTGTTTGCCCGGTTGCAAGATAGTTTACAATGTCTGCATACCTGGGCTCTTTATACATCATTAAGATGTATTCATTAGGAAAGTTTTCATTAATCGGGAATGTTTCCACAGGTGCATTTGGGATTCTCGACAAATGATCTACCACCACATTTTCAACGCCCTTTTTATGCTTGATTTCTAAATCAAACTCTTACAGAAGAAGGATCCAACGAATGAGTCTACTAGCCTTAGCATCCTTCTTTTGCATCAAATATTGTAGGGCGGAATGATCAGTGAACATCGTTGTTTTGGACTCGAGTAAGTATTGCCGAAATTTCTCCAACGCAAAAACAACTGCCAAAAATTCCTTTTTGTGTAATTGAGTTGGGCATCATTGAGCATCTTGTTGGCCTAAAGGCCCATCACTCTAGTTTTGATAATGATTAACTTATGTAGTTATAGTACTAATGATCTTGTGTTTATTTAATTTCAGATATTTGATCTAGATCTTAGTAGCTGTTTAGCTTCAACAAAGGATTCGAAGTCAAGTTTTGGAGCTAGCATGTGTTGATTCAAGAGCTCGCGCATCAAGATCGCATCAAGTATTCAAGAGAAGTCTAGCTCATTGGATCAAGGTTTGGACCAAGTCAAGAAGAAGAAGAAGATTTTCAAGAAGACTTGTGTCGGGTTTTGTAAGTGTCAAGATTTTATTTTAGATAAAATGTAAAGGATAAATTAGTTGATGGATTGCTCAAGTTCATTTACACACACACAAAATTTATATGTATTTTAGAAAATACCATTTTGGTTTTTGAGCTTTAAAGCATACATGTGTTTTATCAAAACCTTTTTAGAGTTTATTGTCAAAATATAGATATTTCATCATATATGTGCAGTGGATCATATCCATACACATTAAGCTTCAAAAGTATTTACAATATCTTATTTTTATATTTGGAGAAGTTTTGGAAAAATCGTTTTTCAATTTGGAGATTGTTTTTGAAAAATACAGATTTATGTTTAAGCCAAAATTTCTATATTAAAAAATAGTTTAAAATATTTATAATATGTTTTGATTTTTAATCAATATGTTTGTATATCAAAGTATATTAATGAACTTATTTTTATGAAATTTATGAGAATTTATGAAATTTTATTAAAGGTAAAAAGACTAAGTTTTAATCCCTTTTCATGGCTGCCAGGTCTTCTGGCGGTTGACCAGCCGGTCGACCGAGCCAGAAGTCGGTCGACCGGGCGATCGACCGATGTGCACAAGCATGCATAGCCAAGGGCTGATCGACTGCACGGTAGACGACCAGAGAGCTCTATTCTTTGTAAATGGCCCCGGTCGACCGATTGGTCAATGCCCTGTAAGGTTGACCGTTCGGTCGACTACTTTTCCCAACGGTCGGAAATTCGACCATTGGCGGTCGATCGGCCGGTCGACCGACAGTAGCGTCAACTGCTGATTTGGACCCCAACTGCTAGATTTTAGTGGCCTATAAATTGGGGTTCCCTTGGACTGTTTTCTATAAGATTTGAAGTGGATTTTCAAGTTAGTTTTTCCTACCTTTCTAAGAGTTTATCTCCACTTATTTTAGAGCTAAAACTTTCACATCAAAAGGAGAGTTTATCAAGAGTGTTTTCAAGAGAAATTTCTTGAGTTTTTCACCACAAATCTATCCTAGTCTTTCTCACACATACTTGAACTTTCCAATGCTATATCCATCCTATAGGAGAGTTGTTGTGAGAGTGTTTTTAGGTGATCAAAGTGTTTAGATTACCGAGTGTTCAACTTTGTATTTGAGGAGGCGAACTTGCGGGTTCATGTTGTTTCAAGTTCTTGTGGGAGCTCGGTGTAGAGGTGCGGCTTCGTGTTGTTTCGAGTTCTTGTGGGAGCTCGGTGTAGAGGTGCGGCCTCGGCAAGCTAGTGTGCTTGCATGTGATTGTTCTTGCAGGAACAAGTGAGGGGATTAGTGAGTCCAAGAGTTCTAGTGTGAACTCCTTGTAGGTGTTGCGGCACCGAGTGATCTGGTGGGATCGATTTTAGTGGAAATCCTTCATAGTGTTGAAGGCAAGGACATAGAGCAAGGGTGCTCGAACCTCGAAACAAATCTCCCGTATTTGCGATTACTCTCTATCTCTCATTTGTGTTTATATCTTGCATGCTTATATTGTTTATCTCTTTTATATGCTTGATATATTTGTGCTCTATTGATGCATGCTTAGGATTGTTTGCTCACACTTGTATTCAATCAAGAGAGCTATAGCGGCACCTCAACTCTTATCTAGAGGAATCTTGAGGAGATAGTCCAGAGCCCTTCACCAAGAATTCGGCTATACTCTTGAGTTATACTTGGTGTGTTTAGCTTAATAGTCTTTAATTCTGCATTAATTCATCATTAGATTAGCTAGTCACCTATTCACCCCCCTCTAGGTGAACTTCATATCCTACTTGCATAATAAATCATATGTTGCCTGTTATCAATGTATTATCTGAGGAGGCATCACACATGACTTCAAATGGTTTAGTCCAATAAGGTGCCCGCAATGATCAGGGCAAAGACAAGTTCTTGTTTTAACTTCTTCCAAGCTTTTAGACATCCATCATCAAAATAGAAGGGCAATTATTAGCTAATAGATTTTCAGAGGTCTAGCAATCTTACTAAACTCTTTTATGAATCTCCTGTAGAATCCGGCGTGCCCTAGAAAATATCTGATGTCTTTTATGCATTTTAGCTTAGGGAGTTTATCTATCACTTGCACCTTGGATTTATCAATCTCAATTCCTTTTCTTGAAACTTCATGCCCAAGGATGATTCCGTGTTTGACCATGAAATGACACTTTTTCCAGTTAAGTGTCAAATTCTTTTTCATGCATCTTTTTAAAACCAATTTGAGATAATGCAGGCATTGGTCAAAGGAATCTCCATATATTAAAAAGTCATCAATAAATATCTCCAAAAATTATTCCACCATGTCTGAGAACAGACTGAGCATGCAATGTTGCATAATCCAAATGGCATCCTACGGTATGTAAACGTTCCAAAGGGATAGGTGAAAGTTGTTTTCTCTTGATCTTCGGGAGCGATGGGAATTTGATTGTATCCTGGATATTCATCCAGGAAACAATAATACTCGTGTCCGGCTAGCCTTTCTAACAACTATTCTATGAAGGGAAGAGGTAAGTGGTTTTTACATGTGGTGGAATTCAACTTGCGATAATCAATACAAACTCGAATCTTCGTTGGAAGATAGTTGTACTAATTTTTTCTTGTCATTTTCTACCACAGTAAAGCCAGTTTTCTTGGGCCCAGCATGGACTAGACTCACCCATTGGCTATCAGATATGGGATAAATTATCCTTTGTCTAGCAGTTTAAGGATTTCTATACGGATAACCTCTTGCATAATGCGGTTAAGTCAACGTTGTGGGTCACGTTTGGGTTTTGCCTCTTCAATCAGATGAATGCGGTGTTGCACAATGGATGAGCTGATTCCCTTGATGTCCGCCATGGTGCAACCAATGGCCTCCTTATTTTTTCTCAACGCAGCAAGAAGATCATCTTCTTGTTTTTTCATTAAATGGGAAGCGATGATTACTAGAAAAGCTTCCTTTTCACCCAAGTACTTGTACTTGAGGTGACTAGGAAGAGCTTTCACTGCGGAAGAAGGAATTTGATCAGTCAAGAGTTGTTCTTCTTAAAAAGGATTGATCGAGGTTGCGTTTGTTGCCCATTGGACCATGGAGTCTACTATCTTTTCAAGATTGAAGTCATCCGACTCCAAATCAAATTCGTGTGCAGACTCGTATTCTGGCTCTTCCTCATGTCACTAGTTAACCCCTAAATCAAGTTCACTTCAAATGATTGGTCATCTACATCTCGAGCTATTTTCCTAGGTGGAAAACATTTACTCCTTAGTCATGTCTCTAAAAGTTAGGCGCATTGACCCGTTCCTATAATTTATGATAGAATTTGCTATTTCTAGGAAGGGTCGTCCTAAAATGGCTGAGGTCTGAGCTTTCAGATTCATCATAGGTTGTGTTTCTCAAATAATGAAATCCACAGGGTAGATGAACTCATTGACCCGTATAAGGACATCAATGATTTTCCCCTTGGGAACTTTCATTTAACGATCAGCTAATTATATCATAACCCGTGTTGGACGGAGGTTGCCTAGCCTGAGCTGTTGATACACGAAAAAGGAGAGCAAGTTAATACTTGCTCCCAAATTAAGTAGTGCCTGGTTGATGGTGGTCTGTCCTATGATAGATGAAATAGTTGGACATCTAGAGTCTTTGTACTTTACAGAGATGGGACCGGATAGCAACTCATTGATGTTTGAGGCAAGGAAGACCTTTTTGGGAACATTTGTTTTTTTTTTCTTAGTGCACATGTCTTTTAAGAATTTTGCGTATGATGGTGCTTGTTAAATGGCATCAAGAAGTGGCACATTTATTTGAACTTGATTAAATATTTCTCTTATCTTTTCTATTTGAGCATTTGTCTTAGGGTTTGTTAGCTTATTAGGGAATGGTACAATAGGCTTGTAGGTTTGCTCAACTAGTTTTTCTTTTTCTTCAGACTTTGAGGTGGATGGTTGTGAACTTGATGATGAAGATGGGTCATTTGAAATAGGCTTTAGTTGTGCAGACATTGGAGGATTGGACACTGAGAGATTGAAAACTGGGACATTGAAACCTGGTTGTCTACTTGCTTTTCAGATCTTAGAATGTGAACAATATTGCATTATTTCAGTGTTGCATTGTTTCAGTGTTATGTCTTCGGCTTCATAAATAGGAAAAAAGTTCTTTGGATTAGGCAAAGGCTGACTTGGTAATGTTCCTTTTTGTTTTTCATTTAGAGAGTTTGCCAATTGACTAATCTGAACTTCTAACCTATTTATAGCGTAGTTGTGACTGTTCATCATTGAAGCTTGTGTTTTAGACAAGGTTTCCAAAGCTTTCTCCAAATCTGATATCTTTTTCTCTGAATGATGTTGTTGTTGGAAAGTGGGCTAAAAATTATGTTAGTAATTTGGTTGAAAATTGGGTTGATGACTCTGAGCAGTGAATTGTTGGGAAAAATTTTGTCTCGGCTGCTCAGGACAAAACTGACTCCTAAAAAGTTGGGATGATTCTTCCATCTCGGGTTGTCTATCTTAGAGTAGGGATTGAAATTTGTTATGACAAAGGCTGTATTCATACCATCAGGTAGCATCTGTTGAGCTTGGTATACATGACACTCCTAAAAAATATGAGTCAAGGCATGGCAGTAAGTACAACCCGAATTTTGCATTTAGGCTGGGTTGATCTGGTTTTTCGAGTTTTGTTCCCTAGCCTCTAGCAGTTCTAGTCTCCTCATCAGTTGTGTAATTTTGACCTCGACAGCTGTGAAAGACTCAATGGAACACATACCAAATCTGAATATTGTGGGGTTAGTCTTTTCATGACTCCCATTGAATGGTCTTTTCGGTAAGGTTTCAAATAAATCCCAACCCTGATCCTCATCTTTCTTTAAGAAATCTCCTTGACACATAGTCTCAAGGAGAATTTTGGTTTGGTAATCTAGTCTGTCATAGAGAATTAGCCCTGCTCCCATTTCTCTATTCCGTAGTGAGGACATTGGGCTAACATATCTTTAAACCTCTCAAAATATTTTCAGGATGGGTCATTGGTCTCTTGTCTAAAATGCATTATATTTTTTCTGATGAGGGTGGTCTTATGGATTGGGTAGAATATTTTAAGAAAAACCTTAATGAAATAGTCCCAAGATGAAACCGAATCGATGGTAAGCTATACAGCCACTTCTTGGCTGTATCCTAAAGAGCAAAGAGAATGAATCTCAATCTTATGGCGTCTTCCACCAGCTGGTGAATCCGCATCATCAAACATACTTCTTCAAACTCCTGGATGAAGAAATATGCGTCTTCAGACTCCATGCCATGAAATCTAGGAAAAGTGTTTATAAATTGGGGTTTCAGCTTGAAATTGTTACTGTTGGTCTCTAGTAACTGAAAGCAGGAGGGAAGTAATGTTCTAATTGGGTAAAACTTGTCCTGAAGTGACACATGGTTGGCCATAATTGGAATAAACTCAGGAGGTGGTGTAAATACAAGTGGAGTGTTCCTAACTAACCTTGATGAAATTGGGTCCCTGGACCACTCTTGCATGCACAACACAAGCAACGTTCACCCATTAAACAAACGTAAAAAGGAAAATAACAAACAACAAGAAAAAAAGAAAAATAATCTCCAAGCCTAGTTTAGGATACCTGGACCTAGACGTCTCCTAACTGGGCGATTTCCCGAGGGAGGTTGTTGTATGATCTGACCAGAAGCTAATTAGCCAGGAGGGGTAAAATACGGTGGGAGGTATCCGTGCGTAAGCAACGACCCTTAATTATGCCAAATCATGGTATCTTCGAGGTTTAACCTTTTAATCGCTAACCTTAGACACTGATTTCACAGGAGTAAGATTCAAAACAAGTTTCACCCTCGGTTAATCTCCTAATAAGTTCAGATGTCCCTAGGGGCCAACGTCTATCAATTTTTAAATTAAGCTTGGGATTGTGAGTGCATGAAAAGTTATTTTGTGCTAAGGAAATGTGATGAAATCCCCAACTTATCTTGTTTATTTAGGTGATGCCCTTAGAATTAATTTGTGCAAGTATACAGAATATATTAAATAAGATTCACTTAAAGCAGATAAATCAACCAAAGAGTCTATATGTTATTCTCATGTACCTTGCTCCAACACTCTTCAATAGTAAAGTAAATGAATCATAAAGACACGTGTCCTAAGATGCGAATGTCTAAACTAATTTTAACTTTCAACAAGCTTTTACTGTTTGTTTATTAGTAGTAATATGGGTCTAATATACAAGAAAAATAATAGTTGCAGAGAACTAATTTTTGCAAAGTAAGCAACCTACAAAAAAAGTTCAGTGATGCACTCAACCTTGCCGTGGAAACACGACAAAAGCTGCGAAAACACGGCAAGTTTGAGACTACTTATATGTCAATACAGCTACTTTTTTCTTGCTTCTAACACCTGTAACCTGAAACAGTGAAGGAAACATTCAGATCGAGAAAAACAAAGCTAAATCCATTACCCTCCCCGGCACCGGCGCCAAAAATTTTATTCGAAGTAAGAGCTGAAATACACCTAGAGAGGGGTGAATAGGTGTATTAGCTAATCTAGGGTAAATGATATGGAATTAAAAACTTAATTGCAAACAATTTAAGGGTAACCAAGAGTGAGCCTGAATTTTTCGTGAAGGGCTCTAAAACTACTCCTCTAGATTCTTCTAGATTAAGAGTTGAAGTGCTTTAAAAGCTCTCTTGGTTGAATACAAGTATGGGCACACACAAACTATATCTAGCATATAAATATGAACAATATAAAGCAATGCAATATATAAGAGAGATAGAGTTGAGAGATAGTGGATCAAACACAAAAACAAAGATATATTTTAAGGTTGGAGCCACTGCTCCATATATCCGCCTTCACATAGAAGGATTTTTACTATGTCCACAAGACCTTCTGCAAAGGGATCTCCACCAAGTTATTACAACTCTACACCAGAACTACACAACTCCTCTCTCAATACACAAACCTTTACACAAGAGGTGGGCACTAAGCCAAGTACAAAGCAAAGAAAAATACACATGGTGATCAGAAACATCACAAATAATCTCTTTTGATGATCTTGAAAGATCACAAATAATTTTTCTCACAAAAATAAGATCCTATAGATAGATATAAAATTGATAGCTTAAGTGTGAGAAAATAAAGTGTTTTGGAAAATAAAACACAAAGAAAAAACTTGGAAAAAACTCTAGGTAAGATATAGAAATTTCAGACAAGAACTAGAATCCCAAACTTGTTTTCTTTGATTTTCTAAAAACTTTGAAATAAAATAAAGATAGAGATTTTAAGCACTAAAACTTGTTTTTAAAACTTCCTAAAAACACTTGAGAAGATGAGAAAAATTATTGTTAAAAATCTTAGGAGAAACAAGCCAAGGGAATCCATATTTATAAGATTCCCAACATATAGTCGTTGGGGGCCCAAACAGGTCCAGAATGACTTGTCGGTCGACCGCTCGGTCGACTGGACAACGATCAAATTTCTGACTGTTGGGGTTTTGAATTTGCCTGTCGGTCGACTGCTCGGTCGACCGAGGCCAGACCAAAGAGTAAACTCTCTGGTCGGTCGACCGAGGACAGTTCCAGAGTCGGTCGACCGAGGACAGTTCCAGAGAGCTAGCTTTCTGGATCGGTCAACCGGACGGTCGACCGGCCCTAAGCCAAGGCAGTGTGCACGTATCTGTGCACATTAGTCGACCGCCCGATCGACCGAGATCTGGTCTGGTCGACCACCAGTGGTCTCAAGCTGGGATTTTGGGTTTGAAAACTTAGTTTTTTTAATACCTATAAAATCTCATAAAATCACATAAAATCTACAAAAATAAGTTTATGTAAACACTTGAAATACAAATATGTTTGATCAAGGATCAACCTATATCACAAATGATTTGAACTATTTTTGAGGCATAAGAAATTAAGCTTGAAGTCAAAAACAGTATTTTCAAAACTCATTTTATTTTTGTCTTCAAGGGTTTTTGAGAAGACTTCAAAATGAAAAACTATTTCTCAAAAAATTTGTATAAATACAAAAATAAGATATTGAAACACATTTGAAGCATAGTGTGCATGAATAAAATGCAATACACATATAAAAAGATATATCTATTCTTTTGACACTAAATCCAAAACTAAGTTTTGTTAAAAATAAAAACTTGACACTATGAACTAGATATACATGAAAGTAAGTTTCTAAACATTATGAATCATCAATGTATATACGAAAGAAATCCAACATATATAAAAATCATGTAAACTTCTTTTGATTCTATCTATTCATGAAAATCAAAGATATGTAAACTTGAAAATCCAAGACGGTTAAACTGAAACCAAAAACTATTTTAACTTGTGTGTGTATGTGAACTTGAGTATATCAACACTAGTCTATCTTTACACCAGATCTAAACTATAAATTAAAATAAAATAAACGAGGTCTTCTTATTGATCTTTATCTCCAAGATGACTCGATCCAAACTCGATCCATGAGCTTGACTCCAACCGAGTGCTAGATGCGATCTTGACGCACGAGCTCTTGAATCATCATGTGTTAGCTCTAAAAATTGACTTTGAATCTTTTTATTGAAGCTAATCACCTACTAAGATCTTGATCAATATCTAAAACTTATTACACCCAAGATCTTTAGTAAACTAACCTTCATAAGGTAGTCATCATCAAAACTAAAGTGAAAGGCCTCTGGGCCAACAATCTCCCCCTTTTTGATGATGACAAAACTTATACGGTTATATATGCATTAATTAATGATAGGCATTATAGAAGCTCCCTTTTAACTCATGCATATGAATAAAATAATAAAAATATGCAATGTAAGCTCAAGATACCAGTAAAAAACATATATATGCACAAATAATTAATCAAATATGCATATATAAACACAAATCTTTCTCCCCCTTTTTGTCACTCATTAACAAGAGGATAAAGAAAAACAAACAAAACCAATAAATATATTGTTTTTTATCAATTGAAAATTAAACAGTCTTTTTACCAATTGTAAAAGAAACAATCTTTTTATGAATTGATACCAGTAGAAGGACATGATATCAATTGAAAGTAAAAACTAATTTGTTTTAGGTAAATACTAAAACTATTTTGCAATATAGATACCAAATTGAGAATTATACCAATTTAAGCTAGTTGATACCAATATTAAAAAAGTTAGCATATACCAAAATAAAATATTTTTCATCATAAAGAGTAAGAGTAAGACCAATTGAAAGAAAAACTAATTGACAGATAAACAAGAATTTTTCTCCCTCTTTATGAAATACCAATAAAAATAATACATAGGCTTGTATAAGATATATCAATTGAAAATAATTGACATTAAGGACTAAATCAAGCTTTAGCAAGAAATAATTTGTTTTTAGGAATGTATGTCAATGTAAAATAGGCACAATCAAATCATGTATATGTATCAGAGAAATATAATGTTAATTTAGATACGATCCATACATATATAGAAAATATGAGTATACAAAATAAATTTTCATTGAAAATTATGTATATCTCATAACTACCTCCCTTTCATGCACATATCTGAATAGATTTCAATAAGGGTATACAGGCATGGTCACCCATCCAACCGCCCTTCAGTTGGTAGGAGTTTTCAAAAATATGATAAATAATTTTATCATATTTGAAAAACTCTACCAAATTGAAAAATAACGAAACTAGTTTTATGATAATTTTAAAAACTAGTAGAAGTCTTTCAGGAAAGGAACTGTAACCCCCCGATCCTTGATGTACATATTACAGTATCAACACTTTATGTGATGTATAAAGTTGATTTGACCTTCCTGATAGTCAAATTGAACTAATTTTAGTTTTAGATATTATTTCTCAATATTTTATATTTTTCAAAATTTTCTAGAATTTTTCAGAATTATTTTGAAAAATCTCCGAAGTCAGTGTCGACCGATACCAATAATCGGCTTTATGATTTTTAAATCACAAATGAAGTTGAGTTTCTTGAATCTGCTTTCACCTTGTATCTTAGAATCTTATTATTTATATTATGGTATTTTTGAAATTTTTTTGAATTTATCAAAAATCGAGCCAAACCAGTGTCGCCCAACATCGTGCAATACATTCAAGGATTTTTAACTTGCAAACTAGATAGAATTTCTTGAATCTGATTTCATATTACTTCTCAGAATAATATTCTCTATTTTATGAATTTCCGAAAGCTATTCAAAACTAGTCCAATTTTGACCCAATTAAAATATTAATTAAATTATATTAAAAATTATATTTATCTTCTCTTTTTCTTCTTTCTTCCTCCCCAAGTTTCTTCACTGCCATACCACCGCCTCTGTCATTTCTTTCCCTCTTTTCAGACTCTCTCTCTTTATCTCTTTATTTTAAGCTCCCTCCATCTCTCTCCCCCCTATTCACTCTTCTCTCTCTCTCTCTCCCCCCTCTCTCTGTTCCAGACAGGGGGCGGGCCTAACCCGTGCCCGTGGCCAGATGGCCGGTGGCCGCGCCACCGCGCCCCCCACCGGGCGCTACCCCCTTCCCTCCTTTTCCTCCCCCTCTTCTTCCTTTTCTTCTTCTTCTTCTTCTTCTTCTTCTTCTTCTCCTTTCTGTTCTTCTCCCTGTTCTTCTTTTCTTTTCTTTCTCTTTCCCTCATCTCTCTATTCCTTTCTCTTCCCCTGGCAGACTCGTCGCCGGTGGGGCAGGCCCATCGCTGGCATGGCGGCATTGGCACCAGCTAGGCTGGGGCTGGCTGCTGCCGGCCCCTCCTCCCCCTCTGTCCCATCTCTCTTTCTCTCTTTCTCTCTAATTGGGTAAAACCCAATAATCCTCAAACCCACCCACATTAACTTAAGTATATTGGGTTCGAGTTATTAGATCTGAACCTGACACATTAAGAGCCCAAACCCATTCTTAAACCCATTAAGGTAAAAGTTCATAAAATCCCCTGATACTTTATAATATTGCATTTTGACCTATTATTTATTACACATTTAACCTATTTTTATTATTTTTAGTGTTTGGGTGATAACTGGAGCATCCGGAGTCCGATTTGGATGGTTCTGAAACTGTTGCGATCGTGAGAAAGAGAGCTACCTTTCCATTGTCAGTTTGTGAGTGTTTTTATTTTAAAAATTATATTTTATCATATTTAGTGAAATTGATTGATTGCCTTATTTAATAAATCGTGATTATCGGTAAATCATTATGAATATTATTTGATAAATACAATAACTGATAAGTCATTATGCATCATAGCTATTTGAAGAAAATTATTAAATAATAACACTTTTATTTTTTTCTTGATTTACAATAACGTACAAATAGATTTATTTATTTATTGGTAATACGTGATTATTGGATTAATGATAAATATATTATATAATGTGAAATGAATGAATATTAAGATGGTTATGAAGAGTTTGAAAATAGAAACTTATATAAACTTCACTTATGATATCGAACATAACCATAATAATGTAACAAATACTGATATAAGCTGATGTATTGCACCCTAATACTGTCACCGTTATCGAATCACCGATACACCTGACATAGTCATTTCATGTTCATCTATCATAATTCACAGATATTGTTACATGTCCACTGACACACGGATACATTAGCACAATATACATGACAATGTTATTTCATGTGCTAGTATCACTGTCCCACGGACATTCTAATACACTGAACGCACTAGATACCGTTATTTCATGTGTTCCATGTACATGTCTCACTATTATATAGATACTGAGATTCACGACACTGTTATTGCATGTTCGTGAACCATTGATACACTGATACGCTATTACACTGGATACCGCTACATGGATACTTTATGCACAGTTACTTCATGTTCTTACACTATTATTATATAGACTTACCGGTCTACATGCATTGATTGTCAATGTATTCCTGTTGCATGGATCATGCTTTATATTTTTGCTACATGGATATTCTTGTATTCTCGTTATATTGAACACTGTTTATGTAACGTAGATTATTGTTACATGAGTAGTCCGTCCTGTATTCTTGTTACATGATTATTTCTCGTATTGATATTGATATTCCCGTTACTAGACATGTGAGCTGTTCATATGTGATGTGTGGAATTAAGTGCCACGTGGATCCAAGTCAAGGGGGCCACCTCTAAAATCCCACATTTATTGTTTCCCTTCTCCCGTTATCTTATTTTATGCTATCAACAGAGCTCAGGTCCTGTTATATGTTATATGTACCATGCACTGTATTTATTCTTGCTATGTTGTGTACATTAAATATAATAAAGTAACTTGGGGATGTTAAAGACTTGACGGTTGATTAGATCTTATCGGGTGGATGTACTAGATTAATATTTATCCCACTGCAGGGGATGGTATTGCTGCCTACTGACTGTATATGACTTCATGAGCTCCCGTTTCCCGTTTCCTGCTCCCCTCTTAGCGGAGGGCTCTGGTCTCAGCAGCCAGGGGTCTGTTTAAAACCGTGATCCCGGTTATGCACGGGATACACCTACCCGATAAGAGCTACTTCACCATTGGGTTTTCATTTAACATAATAGAATAATATAAACAATAGTGACGTCGGGAACGCTTGTTATTTGGTCACTCTCTCATTCGGATCATGGTACCCGGATGCCATATTTGGATGGGTTCTTCCAGAGTGCGGGCTCGGTATGAACTGCCAGTGGTATGGGACACCAGAGGAGATTGATTAAAATATCAGGCGGTACTGATTGTTATTATTGTATAAATCACATGACATGCTCGACACATATATATTATTGTCCCTTTAGATTTGTTCCTATTTATGATATTTTATCCACTATCATGTCACCTATATACCGTATTATACTTTCTTATATTTGTTACACTCAATGTGGTAACACACTATTCATAGATACATATACTTTGCACTGCATATATTCTACTTTATGGTATTGATGGTCTTACAATATGACGTTGTTGATTATTCATATTACTATCATAAGGTACCTACATGTGTTATATATTATTATCGTGATTGTATTATTATAGTGCATATTACTGCTTCCTTTATTTTACCACTCACTAGTCGCTTTCTGACGACCCTGGGTTTGCGTGCCAGGTTGGAGATCCGAGTTATCATATTGTCAGATATTTCATTGGATTCACACAGGAGACTCGTCATCGATACTATTTATAGGTAACTTTGTGATTTGTTTCTGTTATCTTATTTATCACTATTTTCATATCTGTTTTGATCACTCACCCCCTTTTACAAGTATTCTTGTACTTATGTATGCTAGACTTATTGTGTATCTTATATATTCCCTATACTGAGACTTAACGTATATACATGAAAGTATTTCCGCTCTGTGTATAGACGTCACCGTAGCGTCTCCGTATCGTGGGAGCAGGGCGTTACAGGAACAAAACAAATGTATCAATACAATATGAAAATTACACGAGAATCGACACTGAAAAAGCGATAAAGCATATATATGCTCATGAATCATGAGTAAATAAGATATATCGAGTGTAGAAATCATGTAATGAACAAAATCATAGAGTTAGGAAATAAAGCTCATATGAAAGTTCTTTTACAAACAAAAAATCATCAAAATACAAAAACTAAATAAGCTTTAAGGTATATATATGTTTTGTCAAAACTTCAAAAGTATACGTGCATATCCTAAACATAAATGAGTCCATAAAAGAATTTTGCATGAAAGCAAATGACTCTAATATATATAAGTATTTCTATTAGTTATTATAGACAAAATTGACATATACATGAAGCTAAACACATTTTTATGAAAACATGTACAAAAATAGGGAATACAAGTTAAAATGTAAGAATCATCAAAACAAAGTTATACAAGTACATCTAATGGGTACAAATAAGTAATAAAGCACAAACACATAATAATCAAGTGTGGCTTATTAGTTGTACAAGAATAAGTACAAGTTTTAATAAAAGTTACATCTAAACATGTAATCAACACATGAAGTACAAAAACAAACATGATTATTAGGCTAAATGCATGTCCTATTAGAACTAGGATATACATATTAGTTAATTAATAGTGAGAACACAAAAATACGAATCCATATGAATATGAGTGTATCTCAAAAACTATCTATGTATATCACATGTCTAATTAACGTTGCATTTAAGGTAATGAGCAATAAAATATGACATGCTAGAAAAAATTAATAATATAAAAGCATGTAAACAAAAAATGAGAGTTTAGAGATAGTTACCAAACTATATGAACTAGTCTCTAGGTCTCCAAAACTATGGTGGTTCTTCCCACCTAAACATTCCTTGAAAGTGATGCATCCATAGATATGATCTTTGGGTTCGAATCACATCCACCATCAAGGTACCACTACTCTCACATCAAGTGAGAGCCCACTCCTATAATAAATGAAATAGGAGTGGATCTTGGTACCAAACTTTCTTGGGTCCATGAGGGTTATCACCATTCCTAACCCAAACAAATCTATTTGCAAAATTTCAATTATGTATCTATTACAACAAAACTTTACAAGGTGGCTCGTACGTCAACAATTTGTACAAGTATACACATTAGCATAAAATCATGAATGTGAGCATGATGAGTATGTGTATACCGTGTTTTGTGTGCATGAATATATGGAGTATGTTTCTTTAGAAATATAGATTCCAATCGCATGTGGTTCATGGCACATTGGCTCAAAGTGGAGCCCAAACAATCTATACTTTTCTTCAACATGTAAATATTATTAATTTTTGAAGAAGAAGTGGAGCATGCATTCTTATCAATAGGAGATATAATAATAGAATCATAACAAGAATGGGAAGCCAAATCATTTTTCAAAGAAATATTTTTCTTTGAAACAAATTCCAATTCTTTTAAAATTAAAACAATTTTGTTTTTCAAAGAATCATTTTAGTTTAAAATAAAATCAAGTTTTAAAGATAAAATATCATTTTTCTTTAAAACCTCATCAAAATCATTTTTATTTTTCAAGATTTCCTTTTTTAAAAACAAGATCGAGTTGGGTTTTCAATGAGTCCCTTTCATTTGAAACCTCAACTTTTCTTGCAAAACCAACCCAAGTTTTGAAAATAAATTTTCATTTTCTTTTCTTAATTCAAAACTTTTGTTTTCAAAACTTTATACTTTTTCAACAAGTTATCACAAAATAATGAAAGTTCTTCATTTAAATCATGGGCATCCATATTGTCACATGAAGAACTAGCACTATCATCTAGTTAAGTGTCCGAGTTTACCTCAAGGGAGTCAATCCCTTGGACCATGAAGCAAGCTTGGTCGGACTCATCTCCACTAGATTCCTTCTCCAAAATGTTTGTCCTTTGTTTCTTGGGAGAAGTCAATGTGTCCCACACTGTAAAAGAAATCACAATGAGAAATCAAACATAAATGATCTTTACTTAGTGTATGCTTTAATGCATCTAAGGCTTGTGCATTAGCCCCTAAATACTTGTCTTTAACAACATAGGATAACTTGGTAGTGGCAAGATAGACATGCAATCCTAGGGCTTTAAGATAAGCACTCATCTTAAACTTTCACATATAGATGTTGGAAACATAATACATGGGAGGGGCAAGGAAATTCATGAGTGTATAAACTATATGTGTGCAAATGTAAATCTAGATTAAGAATCCAAGATCACACTTCTAGGTGGTTAAACTGAATATCAGAAGCAGCTCTGATACCAATTGAAATACATCTAGAGGAGTAAATAGGTGTACTAGCTAATTTAGGGCAAATGATGCGAAATTAAAACTTAATTGCAATCAGACTAAGTGTAACAAAGAGTGAGCCTGAATTCTCCGTGAAGGGCTCTGGAACTACTCTTCTAGATTCCTCTAGTCTAAAAGTTGAGGTGCTTTAAAAGCTCTCTTGGTTGAATAAACTTGTGGGCACACACAAACTATATCTAGCATATAAATATGAACAATATAAAGCAATACAAGATATAAGAGAGATAGAGTTGAGAGATAGTGTATCAAACGCAAACACAAAGATATGTTTCGAGGTTCGACCCACTGCTCTACGCTGCCGCCTTCACACAGAAGATTTCCACTACGTCCACACATGACCTTCCACAAAGGAACCTCCACCGAGAAATTACAACTCTACACCGGGAGTACACAACTCCTCTCTCAATATGCAAACCACTACACAAGAGGTGGGCACTAAGCCAAGCATAAAGCAAAGAAAAATTCACTTGGTGATCACAAAGATCACAAACAATCTCTCTTGATAATCTTGAAAGATCACAAGCAATTTTTCTCGCAAAAACAAGATCATATGTATAGGTGTAGAATTATAGCTCAAGTGTGAGAAAATAAAGTGTTTTAGAAAAGAAAACACAAAGAAAACACTTGGGAAAAACTCTAGATAAAATATAGAAATTTTGTACAAAAGCTAGAATCCCAAAACTTATTTTCTTTGATTTTCTAAAACATTGAAACAAAATAAAGATAGAGATTTTAAGCAATAAAACTTGTTTTTAAAACTTGTTGAAAACACTTGAGAAGATGGAGAAAAGTGTTGTTAAAAATCTTAGGAGAAACAAGCCATGGGAATCCATATTTTTAGGATTCCCAAAATATAGTCGTTGGGGGTCCAAATAGGTCTAGAATGACCTGCTGGACCAGCCGACGATCAGATTTCTGACCGTTAGGATTTTCAGTCGACCGCCTCAAGGCAATTTACCTGTCAGTCGACCGCCCAGTCGACCGAGACCAGAACCAGAGAGTAAACCCTCTGGTCGGTCGATCGGTCGACTAGGGCCAGATCCAGAGAGCAAGCTCTCTGGATCGGTCGGCCAGATAGTCGGCCGACCCTAGACCAAGGCAGTGTGTATATATCTGTGCACATCGGTCGACCGCCCGGTCGATTGAGAGCTAGTCCAGTCGACCGCCAGTGGTCTTAGGCTGTGATTTTGGATTTGAAAATTTGATCTTTTTAATACTTATAAAATCTCATAAAATCACATAAAATCTACAAAAATAAGTTCATGTAAGTACTTGAAATACAAACAATTAAGCTTGAAGTCAAAAACAGTATTTTCAAAACTCGTTTTATTTTTGTTTTCAAGAGTTTTTGAGAAGACTTCAAAATGAAAAACTATTTCTCAAAAAACTTTTATAAATTAAAAAACAAGATATTAAAACACATTTGAAGTATAGTGTGTATGAATAGAATCTAATACACATATAAAAAGATATATCTATATTTTTGACATTAAATCCAAAACTAAGTTTTGTTAAAAATAAAAACTTGACACTATAAACTAGATATAAATCAAAGTAAGTTTCTAAACATTATGAGCCATTATTGTATATGGAAGAAATCCAACATACATAAAAATCATGTAAACTGCTGTAAACTTAAAAATCCAAGACGGTTAAACTGAAACCAAAAACTATTTTAACTTGTGTGTATGTTAACTTAAGCATATCAACACTAGTCTATCTTTACACAAGATCTAAACTATAAACTAAAATAAAACAAATCGAGGTCTTCTTGTTGATCTTAATCTCCAAGATGACTCGATCCAAACTCGATCCATGAGCTTGACTCCAACCGAGTGCTAGATGCGATCTTGATGTGCGAGCTCTCGAATCATCATGTATTAGCTCCAAAACTTGACTTTGAATCCTTTGTTAAAACTAATCACCTACTAAGATCTTGATTAATATCTAAAACTTATTACACACAAGATCATTAGTAAACTAATCTTCATAAGTTAGTCATCATTAAAACTAAAGTGAAAGGCCTCTGGGCCAACAGGAGCATGCACTAGAGATTGTGATTTAAGAAGTGATGTGAGTTATATCTTTTAGAGAATGTGCTTAAGTCACTTTGAACTTTTTGTTATAGCTAAGTGGCAAAACGAGTCGTATCCACAAGGAGGGGGAGTGATAGAAGCTTTATTCAATTTTTATTTGTTTTCTCAAAATACTCCTTTGTTTTAATGAAATAAAAGAAAGAAAGATGCGCGTGAAAACGGTGGTAGATAGGAAAGAAAAATAAAATGTAAAGTGAATTGGTAGTAATTGAGAAAATGAGTAAAAACAAAGTGAAAAAAAAACGTGGATTCAAGAAAATGATAATTGAAAAATGAGAAAAGAAAAAACTAAGTGAAGGTTAAAAGAAACTAAAAGAAAGTTTGAAAAAGAGTTTTAAGAAAGAGTTTGAAAAAGAAGTTTGAAGAAGTTGAAGAAGCTAATAAAAGAGGTTGCTTGAAAAAGTTTAAGTTTTTAAAAATGAGAAAGATTGCATGTCTAACTTTCTACTAATGAATCCTTCTAACCATTAACTTACTTGATGATAGAGCCTCACGATGGATCCTTGGCATACATAAGTCTTGTGTTTTGAGAATTAGTCATGTGGTGTCTAGTGAAAGTCTTTCACCCTCCACTTTGCGTTACACGGCAAAAACTTGAATATCACCCTATCAAGATCTGTTTTAAGGCGAGATTAGGGTAAGAAACAAGTGCACTATCGGTATCGAAAAAGATTAGTGGGTATTCTTCAAATTCAAACAAGTAAGTTAAGCAATCAATAGATCATCAATAACATAAAGTTAAAGCATGAAATATGAGAGTTAGATTGCTAGTTAGAAGTTAGAGTTAAAACCCTTCATCATAAGTCATCCATAGCTCTTGCTTGTACAAGACTTATTGGCATGCTATTTGATTCTTGTGGGTTATCAATCAAAAAGTTAGGGTTAGTGGGTTAGTAGTTAGCTAGCCATGCAAGAAGAAAGTTAGCTAGACATGAATGTAAAGCATGAAATGAAAAGCTTGTTAGAGGTGTTGAGATTGTTAGAGACATGAATTAAAAGCACAAGTAGAAGATTGCAAGAAAGAGAATGAGGAGAATAAGAATACTTATATTGATTGTCACCTTCTCAATTACAACAACACTCTCTTTTCCTCACTCAAATTCTGGAATGAAAACTTAAACTAATTTGTAATGATGCAAGAGTACAGGAGAAATTAGAGTACCAAAAGCAATAGGGTGCTCTACTCTTTGTTCTCTGTCTAACTTTTTCTCGGGTCTAATTACAGGGTATTTATAGGTTGTAGAAGCTTGGGGAGCACGAAACGATGGGACACATGTCCACGATCCGCACTTAGATCCTCCATATTGCTGCAAAAACGTGGCAAAAGCCGCATTTTCGCGGCTTGATAGTGGACAGATGCACAGATCTTCTGCCATCTGTCCCTTCTCCTGGAGGGTAGCTTTGGGAAATATCCATCTTTGCGCACTTGGACAAGATTAGTCTCTATAACTTTTGGGACTAATCTACTCTTCTCTAGAACCATCTTTCTTGCTCTTCAAGAAATCCCCTTTAATTATCCGAAAATAGCTTTACTCAGGATTTTGTTACCACCTTGCCCTTCTCCTTCTAATTATCTACAAAAGGCCCAAATAAGATTTATTAGCAGCATAATTAATATAAGTCGGTAGGAAATGTGATGATAATGATGCAAAATCAGTTACTACTCAATGGTGCATCAAGAACCGGACCAAAGGGCAAGATTGTCGCTGGAGTAGGGTTGTATTTATCTCACCTGAGAATCATGTCCTCTCTCGTGCATTCTCGCTGACAGAACCTTATTCCAACAACTTTAGCTGAATATAATGCTTTGCTCATTGGCTTCCAACTTGCTCAACAAAAGGGAGTATGATACCTTGAAGCTTATGGCGAATCCAATTTGATCATTAACCAAGTCAAGTGTCAATATGAGGTATGTCATGAAGACCCATACCTTATCACCATGCAGCCATTCAGTTGGCCAATATATTTGAAGACTTCTACATCAGTCATTTATCCTGCCTTCAAAATATAAAGGCAGATGCTCTAGCGGCGCAGCTACACTAGTTTTACCTACTGATACCAATTATCATCTTATGGTGGCCACCCATCATCTCTTCTATCCGAAGTACAGTTTAGAGGTTAGCGAAGTTCATACAACCTCAACAAACTTTGAGCCAAGAGACAGGTGATTCCCAATCATCGACTATGCCTTACACGATATATTCTTGATGACCCCAGGGAAGCGGTGTCGTTTGATTGAGGTCTACTCGATTCTATTATGATGCAGTGATAAAAACGCTATACCGCCATTCATACGATAGTATACTTCTTCATTGTCTATCCAATTCAAAGGCGCAAGAAGTAATCAAAGAGGTTCATGATGGCATATGTGGACCTCATCAACTAGATCAAAGCTCAAGGATTGATTGCACTGACTTGGTTATTATTGGCTGACTATGATCGCCGATGCAGTCAAATACGCAAAAAGGTATAAGGCTTGTCAAATCCATGCGGATTTTATACACCAACCTCCAGAACTGGTCCATCTTATAGTCACAACATGGCCATTCGAAGCTTGGGGAATTGATATAATAGAACCAATCAGTCCTCCGTCAGTTAGAGGTCATCGGTTCATTCTTGTGATAACTGATTACTTATCAAAGTGGGTAGAGGTCATCCCGCTCGCTGAAGTTAAAACCACCAACGTGGTCAACTTCATCAAACATTAGGTCATCCACTAATTTGGTGTCTCCAGATGGATCATCCACGATAATGGTCCCCAATTTGCAAGTCAATCATTCTATCTGTTCTGCGACAAGTACCAGATTTAGAATGTGGCTTCAACTGTTTATAGCCCTGCCGCCAAAAGGTTAGCAGAAGCATTCAACAAGACAATCATCAAACTCCTCAAAAAGTTCATCTCCGCAAGCAAACAAGATTGAAATGAGAAGCTCAGTGAATGTCTTTGGGCCTATCGAACTATAGTCCGAACCCCAACAAGCAATACGTCTTTTTCTCCGGTATACGGATGTGAAGCAGTTATACCCTTGGAGATTCAAATACCATCACTTTGTGTTGCTTTGGCAACCAAGATGACTGATGAAGATAACCATCAGTTACGTCTCTAAAAGCTTGAAGCGCTACATAAGAAGCAATTACAGGCTTAACAGGGTATTGAGCTTTACCAGGCCTAAATATCAAAGGCCTTCAACAAAAAGGTCAAAGAGAGAGTTTTATAAAAGAAGATTTGATTTTAACTGTCAGACGACCTATGCTTATGACACACAAGTCAGGCAATTCTGATCCAAATGGGAAGGGTCATTTGTAGTAGAGACAGTCTACTCAAATAGAGCATATCGCCTGTCAAATCCGAACGGTGCATGCTTATGATGACAATAAATAACAAATTCCTGAAGAAATATCATTCATGATCAGGTTAACATTATAGCTCTGATCACTAGGGATCCCTTCAGAGTCAAGTTAATCAAATATCAGGAGACAACAGTGCACGGTGTTAACATTAAAGACACCAGAAAAGATCCATGAGGAACAGTAGTTGCTAACTTACATCCCACGAAATTACATAAAACAACAAAATGATCCTAAGCCCTTAATGGCTAAGCATAGATGAAAAAGTTGGCTCTTAAGCCCAACAAAAAGTTTTCGAGATCTCATCATTCTTAGGGGAATAGCATGGTTAGTACAACTCAAATAGTAGTTGGTAAAACTTACTAAATCTATTGATAGCTGAGGATTTGTTAAAAATCCTAATGGACCTGATCCCATTTGATTCCTCTTGAACCTCTACCAATTCCTTTCATGGAATGGTGGATCCATAAAACAAATAAGTCATGTCTACACTCAGACTTTTCCTTCGTTTTAGGAGTATTACACTCCTATCCTCAGCAGGATTGCGTTGATTCCTAAACAAGCTTTAGTAACACCATTTTCTCCTACCAATTCCTATCTATAGAATGGTAGGACCAGAGAAGACTGTATTCATTTCCTCAAGGAGATGAGTCGTAAATTAAAATGTCATGCTAAAAGCTCTCACGCCTCGACTTAAAACCTTTTGAATACCCCTTGAGGATCCTGCTAATATCCCCAGTTTACAAAATTTCACTGTCATTCTCTTTAATAGAATGATAGGTCCACTTGAATTATCGTTATATTCAAACACTTCTAATAGTAAATGAAACTTGTCAAGTTAATATCAAACCACTGACAAGTTGCTTTTATAAACCCTCAAGCAGAGAAGTTGTCATGATCACTTCGGACAAAATGTCCTTCTAATTTCCCAGTAAGGAATTTGGTTGTTACATTAATGATTACCTCTGACAACTTTTAGAGAATAATCATCTCTCTATAGAATCCCCATAGAATTCTTTATGTCACGTTAATGATTACCTCTGACGTCCTAGAGAACGTTAAATTTTCTATAAATCTCTTATGAGATTCATTTTCTAACTCCTCAGTAAGTTTCTAATAGATTTCCCTCGAAGTCTATGCTTATCCTTTTCAGTCCCTAGTGGACTCTTCAGTTGTCATGTTAACAATATACCTCTGTTAATTTCTTTCAAATGATTCCCCAAGGAAACACCATTGTTCCCATAGAATTCAAAAACAAATCACATCCCTAGTAGAATAACTTTTTCAACCATCATGTCTAGTTTGTCACCTCTGAACAGTAAAAATTCTGGGCTTGGTGACTTCTCAATCGGTTATGTCCATATTACCTCTGAATTGACAGATAGTCAAGTCTCATCTTTCAGTTCGGTAGGGACTATTTTCTTGCCGTTATGTCCAGTTCACCACCTCTGAACGACAAGACTCTGAGTCAGGTAACTCCCAATCGATTATGTCCATATTATCTCTGAACTGACGGGTGCCCAGATCTCTTCTCTTTCTATAGTACTCAAACTGTTATGTCCAGTTTGCCACCTCTGAACAAACGTGTCCATAATCTTGTTCTCCTTTCCCCTATCAGGGCCGGGAGTTTTTGTTGCCAAGTTAATACGACTACTTCTGAACAGCGAATTGCGAGCCTAATGTCTCTTAGTTGGTCATATGCAAACTACCTCTGAACCGATAGGTGCCCAGATCCAATTCACCTTTGCAGTCCTCAGTGGGCTAGCTGTTAAGTTAATACAACTACCTCTATAGCGGATTTAGAATTTAGTGTGTCATAGTCTATCATGTCCAGTTCATCACCTCTAAAGAGATGGGTCTCCAAAATCGGGTTCACCTTTATTCTGTCATCATGTCCTGTTCATCACTTCTGAATGATAAAATCTTGAGCTTGAGGGCTTCTCAATTGGTCATGTCCAGTCCATCATCTCTAAAACGATAGATAGCCAAGTCTTCTTTTTTTGTTTTCTATTATGTCCAGTTAGTCACCTCTGAACAGTAAACACTCCTTGGTAATCTCTAATCGGTTATGTTCAGTTTGTTACCTCTGAATTGATGATTATCTAATTTCACCCTTCTTTGTTATTATGTTCAGTTTATCACCTCTAAATAACAAAATCTCATGTCTAACGATTCCTAATCAGTTACTTTCAGTTTGTCACCTCTAAACTGACAAATCTCCAGACTTAATCTTTTTGGATTTAGTGATTCCTAGCAAATTCTTAAATCTACCTTCTTTTAATCCCCAGTGAATTCTTATATTTGACTGATTTTTGTAATCACCAAGGGGGGGGTAAATAGGTGACTAGCTAATCTAATGGTCAATTAATGCGGAATTAAAACTTATTAATGCAAACTAAAAACTTCTTAAACTAAACACCACGTATAACACAAGAGTGTAGCCGGATTCTCCGTGAAGGGCTCTGGACTAACTCCTCAAGATTCCTCTAGATAAGAGTTGAGGTGCCGCGTTGGCTCTCTTGGTTGAATACAAGTGTAAGCATACAATCCCCAAGCATATAACAATAAGCACACAATATATCAAGCATATAAAGATAAAGACAATATTAGCATGCAAGATATAAAGACAAGTAAGAGATAGAGAGAGCAATCGCAAAACGGGAGATTTGTTTCGAGGTTCGAGCACACTTGCTCTACGTCCCCGCCTGCAACACTATGAAGGATTTTCACTAAAATCGATCCCACTGGATCACTTGGTGCCGCAACACCTACAAGCTCTTTGGACTCTCTAGTCCCTCTCTTGTTCCCACAAGAACACACCGCACGCTCACTAGCTCGCCGAGGCCGCACCTCAAACACCGAGTTCCCACTAGAACCCGAAACAATGCGAACACACACGTCCGCCTCCTCAAAGCAAGGATGAAGTCTTTGGTGATCACAACACTTTGATCACCTAAAAACAATCTCACAACAACACTCCTATAGGATGAATATATCAATGGATAGCTCAAGTGTTTGTGAGAAAAAATGAGGATGGAATGTTTGGAGGAAAACACAAGAAATCACTTTGAAAACACTCTTGATAAAACTTCCCTTTTAATTGGAAATATTTGCTCTCAAATAAGTGGAGAAAACCTCTTAATAGAGTAGGAAAAACTATCTTTAAAACTCTCCAAAAATCTCCTACAAAACAGCCCAAAGGAGCCCCTTTAAATAGGCTTCTCAAAAACTAGCCGTTGGGGTCAAATCATCAGCCCTGACGGCTGTCGGTCGATCGCCAACGGTCAGATTTCTGACCGTTGGAGCCTCGGTCAACCGGCCGGTCGACCGTGGCCTGGATACAGAGAGCAGGTTTTCTGTCCGGTCGACCGGGGCCTTTCCAGAGAGCAGAGCTCTCTGGCCGGTCGACCGACCCTCCAGCCAGACTGGCGTGCACGTCGATCGACCGACTCCTATCTCGGTCGACCGTTCCGGTCGACCGGCAGAAGCCAGGACAGATCTGTTATAGGGATTAAAAACTTGGTATTTTGACAAAAATAAAATCTCATAAATTCACGAAAAATCTACAAAAATAGGTTCAGTATAATACTTTGATAAACAAACATGTTTGAGTAAAATCAAGACATGTTACAAACATTTTGAACTATTTTTGTAACTTAGAAATTTTGGCTAAAAACAAAAACCGTATTTTTCCAAATTGGTTTTTCTAAAACTTCTCCAAATACAAAAATAAGATATTTTAAACACTTTTAAAGCATAGAGTGTATGGATATGATCCACTACATATACATGGTGAAATATCTATGTTTTTAATAATAAGCACTAAATATGGTTTTGGTTAAAAACACATGTATATAATAAACTCCAAAAACCAAACCGATATTTTGCCAAAATGAAAAGTCTTTTCCAAAATGAAAATTTTTTTATGAAAAACTAATCTAAATCAAGAGTGTGTGTGTATATGGTATACTTGAGCAATCCACTAACTATTCTATCTTTACATTTTATCTAAAAATAAAATCTTAATAAAACAAACCTAGCCACACAAGTCTTCTTCTTGAAGTCTTCACTTGAAGTCTTCTCATCTTCTTGACTTGGTCCAAACTTGATCCAACGAGCTAGACTCCTCTCGAGTACTTGATGTGGTCTTGATGCATAAGCTCTTGAATCAAACCGTGCTAGCTCCAAAACTTGACTTTAAATCCTTTGTTGAAGCTAAACACCAACTAAGATCTTGATCATAAATCTGAGATTAATTAAACACAAGATCATTAGTACTATAACTACATGAGTTGTTCATCATCAAAACTAGAGTGATGGGCCTTTGGGCCAACAATCTCCCCCTTTTTGATGATGACAAAACTCATGGAGTTATATATGCATGGATTAAAGTAAAGCTTCAAAGAAGCTCCCCTTAACTCATGCATAACAATAAACAATAAGATATGACAATGAAGCACATAAAACTAAACAAACATGTATGCAAATATAAGGAGATAAACATGCCAATCAAGCATAAATCTCATCAAATTCTTTTTCTCCTATTTGTAAAACAAAAACAATATGCATAAATAAGAAATTCTATTCCACAAAACATGCATATATACTCAAATACTTCTCCACCCTTTTGTCAATCATCAACAAAGGGGTTAAAGTAAACACAAAACAATGTTTTCCCCTTTTTGTCAAAAACACAAGTCAACAAAGGGGTGAAATCAAATCAATCAATAAAAAGAGATATATGCGATATACATTCATGAAGAGGAAGACACTAAATTAACTTCCCTACACATATGCATTACATGAAGAAGGGATGACAAGCCCTAACTCAAATAACGCATAATATGGAATGCATAAGACGAGATGTGAAGCTCTACCTACACACGTGTATCGCATAAAGAAGAGTTGTCAAGCTCCTCAATATAAGATACACTCATCATGAATCTATATGTAGAAGAAATGTTAAGCTCCCCTTGCATATAGGTAATACACATCAAAACATTTTTAATATTTCTTATTAAAACAAAATTTTAAATTTTCTCAATAAAACAAATTTTGAGATATCTTAGTAAATCAAATTTTAAGATACCAATCGTAAATAAACATGACAAATTTTGAATTTTAAACCAAACATAGAAACATATTGATACCAAATGAAATATATATGGATACCAATTGAAATCAATAGATACCAATTGAAGTTTATTGTACATTTTTGATATCAATAAAAATACCAATTTTAAAAATAATGCATAAGCTTATTAAAATATCAATTGAGATACCGATTGAAAATAAAGATTTGAATCAAGCTTAGCATAAATAAACTTTGTGCTTTAAACATGTAAACCAATTTTAAATCAAGCACAAACAAATCATATATATGTATGAAAAATGATAATACCAATAGAAATTGATATAATTAAAATTGAAAGTATACATATATATAAACAAGATTATGAGTATACAAAATATATCAATTGTGATACCAAATGAAATTATGATACCAATTGAGATTAAGAAGTGAAATTAGTGTATAACTCATAAAAATCTACCCTTTTTATGCATAAGATAAAAGATTTTCAATAAGGCTTACAAGGCATACTCGCCCATCCGTCCACCCATGAAGGAGTAGGTAGGGGTTTTCAAAAATAAGTTTGAAATATTTGATTGTGAAAAACACTACCAAATGAAGAATAAATAACTAGTTAAAGTAATTTTTGAAAAACTAGTTAAAAATCCTTCAAAATATGAAACCAAATTATATGTATATCATAAAACATACTAAATACATGGGAGTTGTCACTCAAGATCTATAAAGCTCATAAAGACTCATGAAAACATAGTCATGAGAAAAAAATTAAATATGAGTGTACAAACAACATGTGAATAGCATATTCATGAAAATTAGTCACTAAAGCTCAAAACAAACATGAATATCATTTTATCAAACAAATCATGAAAATTCATTTTTCATTTAAAAACAAACTTCTAGGTATATGCATGTCTTTATCCAAAACTAATAATATGCATACATATCCCAAACATAAAAAGAGTCTATGATTTGATTTGCATGAAGGCAAGAGACTCAAGAGACATACATGTATATTTATTAGATTTGAATACAAACTACATTTACATGAAGTAAAGCATACAAATAGGCAAAATAAGTGAAATGAGGAACTCATCAAAACTAGGCTATACATGTGCATGTAGTGAGTACAAATGAGCAATGAAATGCAAACATATATGAATCAATTTGTTGCTCACTACTTGTATACGTATATACACAAGTTTTGACAAATACTACATCTAACCATGTATTACCACATGAAGCACAAAACAAATAAAACATGAACATGCTAAAAATATCATAAATGAAAAAGCATGTAAATAAACTAGGAGTTTTAGAGATAGTTACCAACACATGAACTATACTCCAAATCCCCAAAACATGGTGGTTGTCCCACCAAATCTCGTTGATAGCGGTGCATCAAATGTATGTCCATCAAGTCCGTGTGCATCCACCATCAAGGCACCAATCCTCTCACGTTTTGTGAGAGCCCGCACCTACATCAAAAAAACAAGGTGGGGATTTGGTACCCATTTTCTTTCGGGTCCATGAGGGTTAGTCTTATAAGGAACCCAAACATTTTTGTTAGCAAAATTTAAAACATTTATCTTATCATAACAAAATTTTGTTAAATGGCCTTTGCGGCCACAATGTGTACACTTGTACACTCTAGGATGCATATGTGTATGAGTGTGGTCATGGCGTGCAAAGTGTGCATATGCATGATGTGGGTGATGTGCATGAATATGTGGAGTTTGTTTCTTTGAAACAAGGACTCCAATCTAGAATGGTTAAAAACACATTTGCTCAAAGTTGAGCTTAAACAATCAATTTTATTTTTCAAAAATTTAATCTCATTTTGATTAATAGTGGCATGTAAAGCATGGTGAGAATGAGAATCATTTTTCTTATTCTTTTTAGAAACATTCTCTTTTTCTATAATTTTTCTTTTCAAAGAAGTGTTTTCATGCAAAGTAACTTCCTTTTTTTTTTCACCAAAACAATTTTATTATTCAAAGAAGTATTTCCTTCACATAAATCATTCAATTTAGAAAGCAAGGAAATATTTTCATTTTTCAAACTTTCATTTTCTTTTTCAATGCATGCAACTTTATTTTTAAAAGAATCATTTTCTTTTAACATGCAATCAAATTTCTTTTTCAAATTCTTGTTATCCTTTTTAATCATGTCATATTTTTCAAGTAGTTGTTGACAAAATGAACTAAGCTCATCATAAGACATGTCAATATCTTCTTCTACCTTGGATTCGGTAGTTACCTCAAGGGGGTTATCCCCTTGGACCATGTAGCACACGTTGGAAGCGTCACTTCCAACATCCGAGTCGCTCCCCGCATAATGTTGTTCTTTTTCGCCAAGGGAGAGTATTGTATTCCAAACTACAAAAGCCGAGTCAATGTTAGTAACCCTACATAAATAATCATTGTTTAGGGTTGACTTTAAAGCATGAATGGCCTTTGCATTAGCCTCAATATTTTTGCCATTTAAACAATAAGAATCTTTAATAGTGGCAAAATAAACATAAATGCCTAGGGCTTTGAGGTACATAGACATCTTAACCTTCCAAGTTTGAATGTTAAGAATGTCAAAAGTGGGAGGTGACATGAAATCCATGGTGTGTGAACAAATATTGTGATTAGCTATAAATGAGGATCTTTAACTCTAGGTTGTAAGACCCAAATCAAGAGCACGTGGCTCTGATACCAATTGTAATCACCTAGAGGGGGTGAATAGGTGTTAATGCTAATCTAATGGTCAATTAATGCGAATTAAAACTTATTAATGTAAACTAAAAACTTATTAAACTAAACACCACGTATAACACAAAAGTGTAGCCAGATTCCCCATGAATGGCTCTGGACTAACTCCTCAAGATTCCTCTAGATAAGAGTTGAGGTGCCGCGTTGGCTCTCTTGGTTGAATACAAGTGTTAGCAAACAATCCCCAAGCATATAACAATAAGCACACAATATATCAAGCATATAAAGATAAAGACAATATTGGCATGCAAGATATAAAGACAAGTAAGAGATAAAGAGAGAGCAATTGCAAAACGGGAGATTTGTTTCGAGGTTCGAGAACACTTGCTCTACGTCCCCGCCTTCAACACTATGAAGGATTTCCACTAAAATCGATCCCACCGGATCACTTGGTGCCGCAACACTTACAAGCTCTTTGGACTCTCTAGTCCCTCTCTTGTTCCCGCAAGAACACACCGCAAGCTCACTAGCTCGCCGAGGCCGCACCTCAAACACCGAGTTCCCACTAGAACCCGAAACAATGCGAACACACACGTCCGCCTCCTCAAAGCAAGGATGAAGTCTTTGTTGATTACAACACTTTGATTACCTAAAAACAATCTCACAACAACACTCCTATAGGATGAATATATCAATAGATAGCTCAAGTGTTTGTGAGAAGAAACAAGGATGGAATGTTTGGAGGAAAACACAAGAAATCACTTTAAAAACACTCTTGATAAAACTTCCCTTTTAATTGGAAATATTTGCTCTCAAATAAGTGGAGAAAACCTCTTAATAGAGTAGGAAAAACTATCTTTAAAACTCTCCAAAAATCTCCTACAAAACAGCCCAAAGAAGCCTCTTTAAATTGGCTTCTCAAAAACTAGCCGTTGGGGCCAAATCATCAGCCCTGACGGCTGTCGGTCGACCGGCCCGGTCGACCGCCAACGGTCAGATTTCTGACCATTGGAGCCTCGGTCGACCGGCCGGTCGACCGTGGCCTGGATACAGAGAGCAGGCTCTCTGTCTGGTCGACCGCCCAGTCGACCGGGGCCTTTCCAGAGAGCAAAGCTCTCTGTACGGTCGACCGTCCCGGTCGATCGGCCCTCTAGCCAGACTGGCGTGCACGTCTGTGCACGTCGGTCGACCGACACGGTCGATCGACTCCTAGCTCGGTCGACCGGTCCGGTTGACCGGCAGAAGCCAGGACGATCTGTTATAGGGATTAAAAACTTGGTATTTTGACAAAAATAAAATCCCATAAATTCACGAAAAATCAAACAAAAATAGGTTCAGTATAATACTTTGATAAACAAACATGTTTGAGTAAAATCAAGACATGTTACAAATATTTTGAACTATTTTTGTAACTTAGAAATTTTGGCTAAAAACAAAAACCGTATTTTTCCAAATTGGTTTTTTCAAAACTTCTCCAAATACAAAAACAAGATATTTTAAACACTTTTAAAGCATAAAGTGTATGGATATGATCCACTACACATACATGGTGAAATATCTATATTTTTGACAAGAAGCACTAAATATGATTTTGGTTAAAAATACATGTATATAATAAACTCCAAAAACCAAACTGATATTTTGCCAAAATGAAAAGTCTTTTCCAAAATGAAAATTCTTTTATGAAAACTCATCTAAATCAAGAGTGTGTGTGTATATGGTATACTTGAGCAATCCACCAACTATTCTATCATTTACATTTTATCTAAAAATAAAATCTTAATAAAACAAACCTAGACACAAGTCTTCTTCTTGAAGTCTTCACTTGAAGTCTTCTCATCTTCTTGACTTGGTCCAAACTTGATCCAACGAGCTAGACTCCTCTTGAGTACTTGATGTGGTCTTGATGCATAAGCTCTTGAATCAAACCATGCTAGCTCTAAAACTTGACTTTAAATCCTTTGTTGAAGCTAAACACCAACTAAGATCTTGATCATAAATCTGAGACTAATTAAACACAAGATCATTAGTACTATAACTACATGAGTTGATCATCATCAAAACTAGAGTGATGGGCCTTTGGGCCAACAATTTTATCATGTTTTTAACCTCTGAATAATTTCAGTCATATTTGTAATTTCTTCAAAAATTCAACTTGGTGAATTTTCACCGTTTTAGTTCTTTCAAAAGAACTTGCATACTAAGTTCCTTCTGCGGAAACTTATATTATCTATGGGTATTTACACAAATAGACAAAGAAGAAAACATTGAGAAAGGCAAATAAGTCAAAAAAAAAATACTTTATTGATACAAAAAGGAAGATATATTGATGATATGTCAAGATTGTCTCTCAAACAATTTAGTCTTTACTTCAAAAGTAAGTGACTCATTGCTCTATGTTTCTCAAAGTCAAAATGCAATGGGACATTTTAATTCCACCAGACTAGCTGGACACGAAAGGCCTCCCCCTCTTGAGGCCGTAATTCTTTGCTTAATGAAAGATTTTGCCACCAGAAAGTCATCCAATGAGCATGGATTCTTCGTCGCTGTCACTTCTTTGAATAAGATTGGTGAAGAGAGGATCCGAGATCTTACTGGTGACATCCCCTTTCCTGTGACCATCAAATGTCCCGTTCAGAGACCCAGCAAAGGCAAGATATTGGTAAAAGTAATGACGCAGTTTCTCATATATATATTGAGCTCAATAGCACAGGTCTGCAACTAAGTGGGCCATCCTAGATAAGCAATTGTTGGCCGACGCCTGGTGTAGTAATTCTAAATACAAGATTGGGTCTTCTGAATATGATCCTGTCATCGTCCCTGAACATGGTCATAGAAATGATACTACAAAATGTACGTTGGTCTCCTTATAGAATTAGTACTTTTGCTCCAGTGTATTCTTCCTATTGATAAGTAAAGCATGGACTTGAAGATGGAGATGCATATGCACGTCCACCTCCATCACCAAGTCGAAGAGATTATTCAATGGATCGAGAATGTAATGCACTGCAAAACAAAGAAGAGTAAATGTGTTAGGATTGAGTAAAAAAAGAAAGTGCTAAGTCATAGCTTCGCTTTCTATGTGAAACTGATCCAATCCAGCTTCGCTCTGCAAGCAAAACAAACTTCGCTCTAGGATTAAGCTTCCGCACTATACAAAGGCAAAATGTTAAAAGCCCCAAAAGGTTAGCTTTACTTGGGAGCTTGAAATGCTCTAATGCCAGCCTCCCCTCGGCAAGGCCAGCCTCCCCTCGGCAAGGCCAAGGTATAGTCTCGCCTATACGATAAAGCTAACTAGGCCTTAAAAAGACCAAGGCATAGCCTCCCCTATACGGCAAGGCTAGCCTCGTCTAGAAAGGCCAAGGCATAGCCTCGCCTATATGGCAAGGCTAGTTAGGCCTTAAAAAGTCTAAGTCATAGCCTCGCCTATATGGCAAGGCTAGCTAGGCCTTAAAAAGGCCAAGGCATAGTCTCGCCTATATGGCAAGGCTAGCCTCGCTTGAGAAATATCTTCGCATAATCAGGCAAGTGTTAGCTTCACCAGAAAGCTTGAAAAGGCTAAAAATCTTTCTTAAAAAATTCACCAAAGGCAAAGATCAAGGGAATTCAATCCCTGAAATAACTTGTACAGTTAAAATTGAGGGAAATAAACCCCTTAAAATAACCAATTAATTGGTGGAGTTTCTGAACAGCCAAAACTCCCCGGCTATGGGTCGGGTAACGATCGGAGTGAAGGCCTTCGTTGCCTCATGGGTCTCAGCCTCCTTGCTTGGATGGTGAGAAGATGCCATGAATCTCGATTTGGAAAGACCAAAAGGGTGAAGACCCTGGTGTTTTCAAATTCAGAGAGAGGAAAGAAAACGCCCTATTGAAGTCATGCTGAAAAGAGAAAAATATTTCTCTAGAAAAGGACTGCAAGAGTCCTATTTATAGGCCCCACGGCTTAGTCTCCTACTGCCACTTCAAGTTTCGAAGCGCCGACGAGGCTAAAACACTCGAGGGTTTAGCCTCAGGAAAGGGTGTAATCTCCGTCGTAATACATGCGAAGCTATTTAGCCTCGAGAAAGGGAGTAATCTCCCTCATAATATGTCATGCCTTGCTTCTTAAAATACATGAAAATGGAGTCACGACGAGAGTTGGCGACGTACATACGTGAGGAGAATACCCCACGTATCCATGCTAAGCTTAAAGTAATCCAAACAAGCTATAAAAATCTACTAAAATGAATCATGATCATTGCAATGTCACATATAAGCATCCGCACATGATAACAGATGAATAAAGAATAGAATAATTACTGATAGCAAAGTATAGAGGATCAGGAAAACTGCAGAGCCAATAGGAATGAAAAAAAGATAATAATACCAGAGTGGATAGAGGAAAACTCCAGCTCCTCGCAATATATCCGGTCTCAATCGAACACCTGATCAATAACATGAAACATCCAGTAATTGGACGTGCAAATCAAGGGTCATCAGGAAAGGACCTAATGAGTGTGTAAGAAAAAAGAAGGTGCTCGTTGATATAAACAGAGTGTACATAATAATAAACAATACTGGAATAAGACAGATATAATTTATGAAACATGAACAGAGAGCAATAAAGTCAGTCAATACAGAAATTAAATGTCAAATCAGGTCAGGTGTCTATCACAGTCTATATATATATCATGTGGGAAGAATAAGTCATGCTAGGGTCCAGTGTGCAATCAGGTGTCTATTATAGCATGTATATATCTATATTTAGTCTTTAATCAATATAATATTTCAGTTTTGTTATCAATTATGTCAGCAAACACCAATTGCCACCTGTAATAGACGCATCCCATACTATGCCTATCACACGTGTCAATCGAAGTTCTATATTATTGAAATCAGTATAAGAGACATTGTTCATATTCTAGGTGGGTTCTGTACATACCCGAACCGCGCTGAACCAGGTCCTACCGCTAGGTAGTCAATAACAACAATATGAACAATAAGAGATGTCAGTCATCCCCCAAAATCCTGCAGTGGAATCGTATCTCAGCTGTGCAACCTGTATCCTAGGTCTACCTAAAATATAGATGATGTCTCTTTCATTAATTTTCCCAGTCCCGTGTAAGTTGTCTTTTATATTATTATTTAAGACAATCAATATCTATGTTATTTTGATTACTGGGATGATACAGTGACGGTAACAATATCAATGATGTAACAATAGCAATGTGGATAATATTACTGTATAAACGGTAGAATAACGGAACAATATATGTATTACGGTTTGACAATATTTTTCCTGTAACTTTTAATAACATGAATACAATAACAAGCCCGAATACTGTTCAATAAATAGTCTCATCTAGAACTGATCAATATCTCATCCATCTGCACTAAGATATAATAATAACTGATCCATCAATCAATAGTCCCTATACAATCATCATGAACATCAAGTATCAATTCATGTCAAAGTATTTGGTATGGTAAACTATCACCTCAATAAATCAATAACCAGCTATCTCATTCCTGTCGGTATACTCTAATCCTTTATATTATCAGTATATCCATCTTCTAAGTCTCGTATAAACAGTCAGCTATGTCTAGCATATTCTTACCATCGAATAACAGTAAGATCATCAATTAAGATCATCACATGTTCTCACTTCCATTCAAGGTCAATCACAATATCCAATATAAAGAATATACATCTCAGGTCAACTCCAAATCTAGCTAAGTCCATAAATAGTTTCAAGCATCAAGGTAGATTCAGTCTTCTAGTAAAATAGCATCATATTCTATCAGTCTTCAATATTTAAAAAAATTCCTATCTAAATAATCACCAAACAATTGCCTCATAATACTTTACATAAAATGTATCACTTATCCACAAACATGAACTAGGCTAATCACTAGGTCCAGTCAAGTTACAGTCAAAGATATACCACAAATAATCCTGAATCTGAAATGGTAAACAATCTATAATGAAATAATAGGACAAGAATATCTCAGTAATAGGTTACTGAATCCATTATATATCCATGTGCTCTATTAATTCATATTAATCCAGTCTACACTCCTTCTTAACTCTAAATCAATCTCCACTCCAGTAAGAGTCCAATAATAAATCCAAGCGTCAACAGATCTAATAAATTAAATAATGTTACCCATTGATAAAGTGGGTCACCACATCTCAGTGCTAAGATACTAACTCTGCATATATACACACACACATCAACAGTATATCAATTTTATTCTCCATCACCAGATTCAGTCTCACCTCAATATTGTCCACTGATCCAATCTATCAATGAAGCAATTTCATTAATTATTCCTGAACTTTATAATTAAATTCTCTTCTGGTTATTACTAATGAGGAGAATCAAGACTAATACTCATCTGCCGAGAATAATGGAACGAATTGACAATACTGTTAGTAACAGAGTAACGATATATCAATAAAATAATATCAGATCATCACAATGTAATAATAGTGACCGATATGAATAGAATAATGTAGAATAATATATACATGTCCATAAAACATTAAGATAAAATGCTTGAATTGAAATAAATCAATAAATAAACTCATATGAAATGATGAGATTTTGAAACTGAATCACGTCTGGTCTCCACTGCACGAACCGGTACGAATCTTCAGGTCATCCCATCGGTCAGTTTTTGAATCGCCAGCGTATCGGGTCTATAATGAACATAAATTTAGATCGGGTCTGGGTTTTCTGTTATCGGGTTCAGAGCGCACGAACAGGTCTGCATCACTGTAACATATAACCAAACATATATAGCCACACATACACATAATTGCACATGTACACACCCCTATACATATATATACAACTATATGCATACATACACATAATCATGCATACACCCAGGCATACACAATACTCACACACTCATAATCATGCATACATTTATACATGCATACATACACACTCTTACGTAAACATATACAACAAACATACACACCTCCGTGCACACGTAACACATATCCACAAATATACCATCACATAATAATTTATGCACACCCAATCATAAATGACACATACATAAATACATACATATAACATAGAAATAGAGAGGAAGAGAGGGCACACTTAGGTGCAGGAGGAGACATGGCCTGGAGAAGGCGGCGGCGGAGCTCGCTGGAGGAGGCGGAACCGCGGAGGGGGAGAATCTTACAACCGGCCATGGAGAGTTCGGCAACAGAGGAGGCGGAGGCCGCGAGGATATCGGGGTGTCATGAGCTGCCGTCGGGGTCTCGTTAGAGAAGAAAGAGGAGGCATTATGGTGGATTAGGGCTGCCAGCAAAGGAAAGAGGAGAAGATGAGGTGAGGGTTTTGGTTTAGGATTAGATTTTTTTTGGAGATGTTAATTGGTTATGATTATATGGTTAGGATTAGGATAATTTAAGATTAGATGGTTAGAATTAGGAGATAATGAGAGCTTAAGTTAGTTAGAATTTTATTTAATTAAGATAACTACAGAATTTAGTAGTTAGGATATATAAGAATTGGGTTGGTTAAGATTTAGATTTGATGGATAAGATTAGATATGATTAAATATAGGGAGAGAGATATATAGGATTAGTGATTAGGTAGTTAAGATATAAAATTACATAGTTAGGATTTAGGATTTAGTTGATAGGATAAGGATTAAAATAGTTTAAAGATTAGTTAAGATTTTATTTTGAAATAGAATTAGTTGAGATTGTGATTTTGAAAATAGGATGTAGATTTGGGTAAGTTAGAATTAGATATGACTTTTGTTAGGATTTGAATTTGAGATAAGATTAAAATTAGATATTGGGTAATAGATTTTGGTTTATATTTTGGCTCAAATAAAAGAAAAATAGAAGGAATGAAAATGAGCTCATGGCATGGGTCAAGAAAAAATAAAAAAAAGATAGGAAACTGATATGGACTAATGGGTAAAGGTAAAGCATATGGAAATGGATACTTGGGTTTGGATTGGGCTTAGGATAAAGAATAAGAAAATGAAAGAAAAACAAAGAGAAAAATAGGGGGCAAGAAGTGAGCTTGTCTAAGAATAATACACAAAATAAATATCAATAATATTAATAATAAGAATAATAACAATAATGCACAAAGATATTTTACAATAACAATAATAATAGTTACCAATAGTAATAACCATAATAATAATACATAACAACAATAATAATTAGCACAAAATACATGCAATAAAAAATATTATTATTTATTACTAAATCTTGTATTTCAAAAATAGAAGTATTACATAATGCATGTGAAGCTGTTTGGCCTCAGTAAAGGAAGTAACCTCCCTCATAGCGCATGCGAAGTTAGCACTGAGCACTGCTGACAAGTTGACTTTGCTTTGTAAGTGAAGTTATCTAAAATAATCAGAGGTGAGGTTATTTCAAAGGCGAGGCTATTTTAGCCATGAAGGCGAAGCTGAGTCCAACCATAAAGACGAAGCTAAAATCCACATATATGTGATCTTTTCTTCAACAATTAAAGAAATTCAAAATATTTTAAAATCTGAACCATCTCATTGCAGATTTATGAAAACTTTAAAGAGGTTTTGTTGACACTCCAAAAAGACAAATTTCGCTTGTAGCACTTCAGCTGGTCTGAACGACATCCAAACTTATTGACATTTACAAAAGATAAGATGTGGAAAAGCAGATGACCAGGTTCTACTTATTTTCAGAGACAAAGCGATGCCTTGAAACTTACTGCTCTAGTGAAGCAGATGATAAGCTAAGCATCACCTGTAAAGAGGCCTAAGCATGGCCCAAGAGGATAGCTTCGCTTGAAGCTTTGTAGTTTTATTAAAAGGCTAAAATGTTAGCTTCGCCTGAAGCTTTTTATTTTGAGCTTTGCTTGAAGCTCTTCATAGCTCTACAAAGAGCTAATCTTCAGCTTCGCCTGAAGCTAATATTAGTTTCGCTTGAAGCTTTTCTTGTTGCTTCACCTTAGAACTATGCTAGCTTCGTACGAAGCTAATCCCAGCTTCGCTAGAAGCTTTCTGCGCCCTTATGAGAAGGTTTGCTGAGTCAACATTTGACCTAATCTTTAGTGGGCTAACCCCACTACTTTAGTGGGGTTAATGCCACTTTAAGTGGGCGGTTACACTCAACCACTTCGTCCCACAGTAAGTGAAGACTGCCTAGTCAAATGATCATTTTTTAGGCTCACGCAAGCTTGTTTAACCTCACATAAGGCTTACACCTAGCTTCGCATGAGGCTTTATAGCCTCGCTGGAAGCTCAAAATAGCTTCCGGCGCGAGGCTAAATGACTGTTATCAGTCTTTCCTAAATTTTAGGGGCAGTTACACCCCTCAGAGCCTATAAATAGCTCATCCTTGAGATGAGCTCGGGTTGGCAAAGAAGGCAGCTAAAGAGAAGGTTGCAAGAAGGCTGGACAAAAGTAAGCAAGCAACAAAGGGGCTGGTGCAGAGAAAGAGTTAACTTTCCCACGCTTCTAAGAAATTCAGTGAATTATTTCTCTAAATTTAGGGTGTCAATACCCTAAAACCTTTCCCTCTCAAGAAATCTCCGGAACCAAGCGAGAAAGAATTCCTTAAGACTCAATCGATCGCATCGTCAACGAAACAAAGTGATCGCGCGCTGATCAGACTTCCATCGACATACTTTTCCAGAATCTCAGAAGAGATACTTGTAATTTTTCTTTTATTACTTGTAATTTCTTTTCAAAATTTTGTATGTTTTTAATTTATTGATATTCAATGGAAAACATTTAACCCATCTTCAGCCGAATTTGGGATGGAAGCAAAAATGGAAAACAGGCTTCCACGTCAGCATCAGCATATCAAATTATTATTCTCTTTCATTATAAGCCAAACAATTGAGCTGAGAAAGAGAGCTTTCTTCCTCTCATTTCAGTGAAAACAAACAATCCCAAAGTTGATCATGTCTTCAAGTCAACTTAAAGCAAAAGTAGAAAAGAAATAAAAAGGGCCCTTTTTTATATTTATTTTTTAAAGAATTTTTAATTTTGATTTGCTCGGCACGATCAAGTTTCGTATCAGAGAGAAGTATGCTAAAATACTGTTTTTCTTTTTTTCAAATATTAAGTCTAATAAAAATAGAAATAAGAAAATAGGAAAAAGAAATTCATGACTTACAGATTAAAGATGGTAATTTCACCAATAAGCCCATTACTCGGGTTGCTAATGGAGGATACCAAAAATAAATTTTCTTGCTAAACTATATTGGAATATGATAAATATCATATTTGATGTGTATCTGAAGGACATCAACTCAATATACATAAAGGGTATGGAAAGAGAATGTATAGTTAGCTTATTATACTGTATGATATGTGTGTGTCATATGTATATATTATGTGTGTACTTTGTTCTGAATAAATCTTGCTTAAGATAAGTGAAATTGCAAGTATAGAATGAAATATAACATTATGTAATATTTGAAAGTCACCTAGAGGGGGTGGATAGGTGATGTGCTAATCAAATGCGGAATTTAGAAATTTTACACTAATAAAAACAAACACAACAGATGTCCAAAGGGGGAAGTCAAATTTCTGGTGAAGGGCTTTAGAACTTCTCCTCGAGATTCCTCTTGATTAAGAATTAAGATGCTTCAATAACTTTCTTGGTTCAATACAAGTGAATGCACAATAATAATATCAAGCGTGTGTGTGTGTGTAAGAGCAATAAGAGCAATGCAAGATATAAGAAGAGAGTAGATTAGAGAGATGGCAAACGCAAAGAAAAGAATATGTTTCGAAATTCGAGCACCAAGCTCTATGGCCCCGCCTTCACCTAGAAGGATTTGAACTCTCTCTACTAAACAACTCCATAAAGGATACAACCTCCTATACAAGAAGATTGCATAAAGCCAAATACACCTCTATACAAGAGGGAAGGCATAAAGGTAAAGCACAAAGCAAAGAAAGAGGTTTACGACTCTTGGTGATCACAAAGACCACAAATCAAATCTCACATGACTTAAAATTCTATAAGGATAGATTCTGCAATGAGAGCTCGAGCTTATGAGAAAATAAAGATTTTGAAAATAAAGCTCTTTAGAAAACAATAGGGAAAACTTCTATGAAGACGTAGAAACTTAAAGAACAAAAACTTGTATTTCTCAAAACTTATTTTCTTTGATTTTCTAAAATTTAAAACAATAGAGAAGATATAGATTTGAAGCCCAAAACTTGTTGAAAACTCTTTAAAAAATAGGCAATGAACCACTAGAAAGCTAAATTAAAATGCTTGAAAAATCTTATTAAAAAACCATCCCAAAACACCCCAATTTATAGGCCAAAGAAAAGTAGCTGTTGAGGGTCAAATAATGTAAGAAATGGCCAGTCGATCAACCACCATCGGTCAGATTTTTGACCGTTTGGGGTTTCTGGTCGACCGAGAAAACCAGAGAGCTCTGCAGACATTGTCGGTTGATTGATCAGTCGGCAGATCTCTACTGCGGTCGACTGTTAGGTCGACTGAGATCTAACTCTCTTAGGCTTGTATATGTATACGCATATCGGTCGAACGTGCAGTCGACCGGCAAAGAAAATGAGCTCTGGGTCAACTATCTCAGCTCGAAAACCCTATATTTAAAATAATTAAACATCTTTTTAGATCCTCTTTAAATACCAATAAAACTCAATAAATTTTATAAAAATAAGTTTATGTAAATACAATGAAGTACAAATATATATAATAAAAAACCAACACATATTACAAACATGTGAGAACTTATTTTTGAGATATAAAAATTCAGTCTTAAAATAAAAACTGTATTTTCTGAAACTAAACTTTGAAATAGAAGCCAAACCTTTTTTCAAAACTCCATAAAAACAAAAATGAGTTATCTTACTCAATTGAAGTCCAATGTGTATGGATAGAATCTAATACCCATATAAAATGATATAAAAAAATTAATTTTAACAATATGTTTTATAAAAATGACTTTTGTAAAAATGAAACTTAGACTAATGAAGTCAACTTATCAAAATAAGTTTCTAAAACACAATGGAAGCACCAATCTGTATGGATGAAATCCAATGCGCATATAAACGAATATAAATAGTTTTTGATGAAATTTATTCATAAAAACCAAAACATAAACTTGTTGAACTGAAGCTCAAATCATTGGAAAAACCAACACCAAACATTTGTGTGTGCGTGTGTGTAATCTTGTGCAATTAAAACTAATCTATTCTTTACACAAATCTAAACTCATAAATACAAGACTCAAGTCTTTTTGTAAATCTTCTTCTCCAAGTAGACTTGATTCAAACTTGATTATATAGAGTTAAACACTTTTTTGAGTATTTGATGCGATCTTTAAACTTAAGCTCTTGAATCATTATGTGTTAGCTTCAAATCTTGATTTCGAATCTTTTATTGAAGGTAAATGATTGATCATCAATAATGCATATTATTATTCACATTTTCATGCTTATTATTTTTAAATATTACTATTTAATTTATTTATTATTCAGTGATGTGAAGGCCTCCATAATTTAAGAGAAAGCCCAAGAGAATTATAAAAATAAAGATTAATTGGGAAGATAAAGTAAGCATCTTCACTATCTCATTTAAATTTGGGTTTTAAATTAATCTGATTTAAAAACTAAAGAAGGAGAAGATAGAATAAGATGAATCCTCATCCTTATTAAAGATAGAGGTGGACTTCTATTTAAATCTGGTTGCTTGCACCACAAGATGAAGATATAGGAGAGAAAAGATGAATTTAATTCTGATTTAAAGATAACTTGATATCTAAGTTATCTAAAAGATCATCGTATTTTAAAATTCAGAGATTAACAAAAGATTCTGAGGATTAATCACCAGACGGACGGACCAGAGAAAGCCATGCACCAAAGCGCGTGACCTAGTTCCTTAATTTTGCATTGAAAACACGACAAAAGCCACATTTTCGCGGCCCTTCTGAGTCAGTTGGTGTGGCGGTTGAGGGACAGTGTTGTACTGAGACTCTACTTCTCAAATCTACCAATAAATACTCCCGAAGGGCAATAGAGCCGGGCAGATCTCAGAAGCTCAAGCTTAGAATTTTCTTTAAATCCACTTTCTTTCCAAATTTTACGTGTATATTCTACTTTTTTTCTACTTTGAAGAAGAATTGAAGAGAGGAGAAGGCTTTATACTGAGTTGGTGACAGATTCAATAAAAGGTCCTTATTTTCTTTCAATCTTCTTTATTGCTATTTTTATTTGTGTTTTTTTATTCCAGTTTCATCTCTTTTATGCAACCTTTAAATACCATACTTAATTCCACCATGAATATGTGTACCTAATTCTTTAGTAGCTTGCTAATCTCTCCACCAACTAAAACTTAGATCTATAAAAATAAATTTATTGAACTCTATGTATGTTAGAAATCCTAGGGTAAGTAAATAATTCTTGAAGATTAGTTATGAATTGAGTTAAACTAGCTTTAGGATATACTATTTAATAATTATTCTTGGTTTATAGTTAGATACTTTGATGGCTTAACGTTAAGTTAACACTACTTTTCTTATGTTATACTTTGAAACTTCGATAAACCAATGCTTAATTTTATCTAGTATATTGTAATCAGAGTTTACTTTCTATCTTACTTTTCTTTTTTGAATTTGAAGCAACAAATCTAGGTTTAATCTTTATAGGTTTAACATGATATTTATTCTTGATAAACTAGTGTTTGGTTGCGGTAGATGATTAGTTGGCTATGCATGTTCTTTCTATTTAAAATCTTTGCTTACAATCATAATTCTTTTTTTTTCAAGTTATTTGTTAGAAAATTCGTTCCAAAAAGCTTCTATGGTATCCTTCCCTGTGGATCGACCCGTCTAGCCCTTGCTACGCGGATAAATTGCGAAGAGATTAAGAACTTTCTAACACTAACTTTTTCTTTATTTTTAATTCAAAATTTCTCTTCCTCAATCAAAATTTTGGCATCATTGCCGCGGAGGGAACGATACAATATTCTCTAAAACTAATTATTTTTTTGTTTCTGTTTACAGGATCTGATAATAGGAAAACTAGCTGCAGCAAAGGACATATAACTAGTTTGTGCCTATGCCCTAGAAGGCAGAGCAACAGAGCCTACTAAACAGTCGTACAAACACGACAATTGTAACATTTTCGCGTCATTAGTAGATCACTACTAATTGATCTTTTGCATGTTGTTGCAAATTGTAAGGTTCTATTTACTGCTTTGATAATTTTTCTTTGTGATCACCCTGCGTACTGCTAACTAATTTACAGTAACCTATTAGTTGACTAATTAAAAAAAATGTAGACTCTTGCATCATAAGCACGTGCCTAAAATTTTTTAATTTTTGTTGAAGAGCACTGGCGACAAGGTATGTCTGCATTGCATATAGACTAGGAAGCACCCTTTGCCAATTTACTGCTTTTGAGTGAATTCTTTTTTATTTGTTTGTACATGTGCACAAATACATCTTAAGGGCAAAACCTATAAACAACATAAGGTGGGGACGCCATTGCCCTTCCTTGGCCCACAAACCATTTTCGTTGCACTCACAACCTTAACCCTAAAATAAAAATTGAGTAGACGTTAGCCTTAGGTTAACTCAGACTCATTAAGAGATTGACTAAAGGAGAAAGTTGTTTGAAAATAACTCTTGCCAAATTGGTGTCTAAGGCAAGAGATTGAGGGACGAAACCCCGAAAGTTGGTGGTTAGGCATAATTAGGCCCGTCTTTGACAGATACCTTCTACAGATCTTACCACCTACCTGGCCGAGTAACTTGTGGTTAAGGTCGGCAATATACCTACCAAATATGGTCTAAAGTTAGGAGTCGTCTAGGTCCAGGCTTACCCTAGATTAAGATTTTTGATTTTTGATTTTTTTGATTTTTTTCTTGATTGATTGGGTGAACTTGCTTGTTTAACTGTGCATGTCAGCTTGATTGAGAGACCCAGTCACATCTAGACTAACCAGGAGCAGTTCACCACCCAAACCCGATCTATACATGGCACAACCACCATCACGCAGGATAGGTTCTATCCTATTGGGACCTCTCTTCCATCTTGCATTCAGCTCCTGAATATAGGAAACAACTAATTTGAGCTGAAACCACAATAAATCAACACTTTTTCTAAGTTTCATGGATTTGAATCCGAGGATGCATACTTTTTTATAAGGGAATTTGAGAAAGTATGTCTCATGATGAAAATACCCAACCTAGGAGTAGACGCCGTTAAGTTACGTTTTGTCCTATTCTCTTTGAAAGACTTAGTAAAGAAATGGCTCTACAGTTTAGAAGCTGGTTTCATATCATCATGGGATAATTTCATCAAGGCCTTCTTGAAGAAGATCTATCCCTTCACAAGACTGCGCAAATTAGAAAAAGTATCTTGCAATTTAAGCAAACAGCTAATGAATCTTTTTGAAAGTACTTCGAACGTTTTAAGGACATTCTTGCCTAATGCTCTCATCAGGGGATAGAAAATGGCGACTTTGCCAAGCTCTTTACGATGGATTGAAATATCAAACGAAAATCCTATTAGAATTCATGTCCCAAGGAGGATTTTTGAAAAAGAATGAAGATAAAGGATGGGTATTATATGAAGATTTGGCTGATAAGGCCATCAAATGAGAACTAACTCCGAAAAAATTTAGGACAATGACCCTAGCAATTATAAAGGAGGTGCCCATTCTATTGAGGCAAATAGCTACTGAAGCTAAACTAGCTGTTGTGATACGAAGACTAGAAGTTCTAAAAACTAAGGATCCAGTCTCGATAAACCAAGTCGGCCCAACACCTTCGGTAGGTTGTACTTACTATCAGGCTATGAACCACGTGTTCGAGGAATGTCCCGTCTTTTTAGCTCATCAAATGTTGCCCAAAAATATGGATGCAACCTTCACAAGGCCCACCAACAATCCCTACGCTCCAACTTACAATCCTGGTTAGAGGAATCACCCGAATTTCTCATGGAGCCAAAATAAACAATTCCCACCTTCAAACCTTCAATCCAATTTTTTCAATTATCAACAAATATTTCCCAACCAAGTTCCCCAAGGTCACACTTTGAAAAGAACTCAACTGATTTTGAGATATTTTTGCATCTTTCATGCAAAACAGGACAAGCCATATCGAGGTTAGAGGTCCAAATGAGTCAGTTAGCTGATTTCCTAAGTGAAAGACCCAAAGAAACTTTACCTAGTCAACCGGTAGCAAACCTAGAAACTCTATTCAAACTCATTTGGCTCAAGAGGATCACATGAACCAATGTAATTTGATTCAGACATTACGGTTGGAAAAACAAGTTGATAATCAAGTATCAATACCATCAAGTTCAAACAAGCATCTACCTCTCCTAGTCCTACTCCACTTCAACTTAACTTTGATAACACTAAAAAAGATAAGTCAGATGAAAATGAGCACAAGTCTATAACACCCTGTCTAAATAGGCTTAAAAACAAACAAAGTGCACAAACATATAGGGTACATAAGATTTTTAATCAAGTCAAGATCAATGTATCTCTTTTTGATGCAATCCAACAAGCCTCTAGCTATGCTAAATTCTTTATGGACATGTGCACCAAGAAGAGAAAGATTAATATGACCAAGAAGATTTTTCTAGCCACTAATATTAGTAAGCTATTGTCCAATCAAATCCCTGTCAAGTTTAAGGATCCCAGTTGTCCTACCATTTCTTGCACAATAGGTCAAACTATAAATAATCATGCACTTCTTGATTTGGGAGCAAGTATTAACTTACTCCCTTTCTCAGTCTACCAACTTGGGTTGAGCGAGCTTAATCCGACTGAAGTTCAATCCAATTAGCTGACTGGTCTATAAAAATTCCCAAAGGAGAAATTACCGATGTCCTTATCCGAGCTGCAGAGTTTATCTACCCAGTAAATTTTATTATTCTTGAGACCCAACCTGTATCCACTCTAAGGTCTCAAACTCCTATTATCTTAGGGCATATGTTCCTTGAAACTGCAAATGCTACTGTCAATTGTAGGAATGGATTAATGAGGTTGACCTTTGGAGACATGACTAAAGAGGTCAATATCTTCAATCTAGAAAAACAACCTCATAAAATAAAAGATCAAACATTTGAGATAAACTTCATTGAGAACAATTGTGAAGAAGAAAGTGAATGTATAGAGAATAAGTCTCTATTTCTTGATGAATTATTTGAGAATAAGTGCGATTATATTAATGAGAAGATACATGTTAGCGATTCTAATTTTAGAATCTCCTTTAAGAAAAGAAAATTTGATTTGAGTGTTTTCACTGTCGATGAGCCAATCAATGATATATCGCATGAGAATATAATTCAAGAACCTTCGATTGACTTAACCTTTGAAAATCTCTTTGAAGAAGAACTCCTGTGTTTGGATGAACCGATTAGGGATATTTTAGTTAATTAATCACTTTTAGAAGAAAGTGTTGATATAAGTTTTAAGGAGATGTATGAAACTGAACTAGAATTCTTAGGCATTCACAGTAAGAAAGTTTCAACTGAAACGTGTGCTGGTAGTTAATTTTTGAATAAGGGATGTTGACATATGAGGAAGAACTTAAAGAAGATGAGACTGGGGAGGAAGAGAGCTAAAATGAAAGCAAGATTGGCCTCCTCATTATGCCGAATAAAGAGAACCCATTGAAATAATGGAAAGCGAGCTAGAGGAATGAAACCTAAAAAGATATAGGTGTGGGTGAAACATGTATTGTACATATATTTGTATATTATTATTATTTTACCTCTTTTTACACTTTATTTTATGCATTCATGTATTACATTCATACACTGAGGACAATGCATGAAATAAGTGTGGGGGGTAGCCAACTACATAATTAAAAAATAATAATAAACCAACTAAAAAAAGTAACTTAAAAAAATTTCAAAATATTTTTTAAAAATTTTGAAAAAGAAAATAATATTTTGATTTATTATTTGTAAGTAATTAAGTTAATTTTAAGGAATAGAAAAATTATAATTAGAATTTCTTTCTACTTGGTCAAAATAAGAGTATTTGTTTGATTTTTAAGTTTAAGAGGAAAAATTGAAAAAGTAATTTAGTCTTGATGTAGCACTCCGTTCCTGGGATACGTACCCATATACGTGTTCTGACTTTCTCTATGTATTACTGAAATTTTCTTTTAGTATTTGTTTTTAAGTTGTGATTTCTCTTGTTTTTGGTATCGGATCTGGATTCTCAGTCTTATAGTCAGCCCTGACCCGAACCAAGAACCTAATACCGGCATACCACCCGATTTGACCTTTTTGGTAGTTCGATTTGACCGATTTTAGTTTCAGACACTATTTTCTAATATTTTAAATTTTTCATGATTTTCTAAAATTTATCAGAATTATTTTGCAAAATCTCCAAAATCGGTGTCGGTTGGCATCGCTGACTGATTCCCAGATTTTTTTAGTTTTCAAATGAAATTAAATTTTTAAAAATGGCTTTCATATTACCTCTTAAAATTTTATTTTCTATCTAAATACATTTTTTGAGATTTTTCTAAATTTATTAAAATTTCACCGATTTAGGTGTCGGCCAATATCGCCGGAAGATTCCAAAATTTTTAATTTAAAAATTACATTAAATTTCTCGAATCTGATTTCATAGAGTATCTTAAAATAATATTTTCTATTTTAGAGAATTTTTCAGAATGATTTTGAAATAGTCAAATTTTTGCCCTATTAAAATAATAATATAATTTATCGTTCTTTTCGTTTCTTACTTTTTCCTTCTCCACTCCTCTACCTTATACTCCCAAGATATTCTAATAATTATATTATTTTATAATATATTTATTTATAAATTTTTTCTTATTTTTCTGCCTTTTTCTTATTTTTCCTTTTTCCCCTTTCTTCTTTTCTCTCTTTTTCTTCTTTTCTCTTTCTCCACCATGCCGACCACCCCAACCACCCTGCGACCCATTCCCTGCGCCTGCACATGACCAGCAGCAGCAGCAGCAAGTGGGAGGCCATCCCCCCATTCCGCTTCCATTCCTTCCCTCTCTTTCTTCTCCTTTTAATTTCTTTCCTTCTTCCGTTTTTCCTTCTTCATCTTCTTCCTATCATTTCTCCACCATCACCGTCGCCGCCTCCACCATCACCACCGCCACCCACCATCACCCTAGCCACCACCGCCGCACCCCCCATCTCCCCATTACCTTTCTCCACTTCCAACATCCCCAAAATCCCACCTCCATTCCTCCAATTTCAACATAACCCATCACCTCTTCTTCCTTCTCTTCTTCAAAATTCTCCACCAAACCACTTCCTCCTCCACTTCCAACCTCCCAATCACCACCTCCTCCACCTCCTCAACTCCCCACCACCTCCAACAACCACCACAACCACCAATCACCACATCAAACACCACCACCAATAACAAAAACAAACAATACCAAAATAACACAACCCCTCTCCCCCGGGCCCTAGGCCGCCGCCCCCACCTCGCCGGCTGCCCTCCAGCGGCGGCGGCACCGCGCAGGCCGCCGGAGGCGGCCAAGCCCCCCACTTCCCCCTTCCTTCCTTTCTTTCTTTCTTTCTCTTCTTTCTTTCTTTCTTTCTTCTTTTATTTCTCTCCTTTTTCTTCTTACCACATTTACCCCTCCTTAATCCCCTAAATTACTTCTCCAAAATTTCCATCATACCACACCCCTTTATTTCCTTATTTATTCTCTTTTAAACATACCCTACACACACTCTCTTCCCCCTTCCTACAACTCTTTCTCCTTTCTCATTCTCTCTAATAATTATAATATAATATATATAGATATATATTTTAATATTGGGCTAATAGCTTGCTCGCACGTGTTCTCAGATTTCCCAGATTTTTCTCGGTATTCCACTCCGGTGCTAGGCGAATATGTTTCTTTGACATTCCTTACTTTATTACCATCATTTCATGTCTAATAATTATTATCTCGCTCTTATTATATGATGTTCTTTATGCAAGTTGGTATGTGTTATATAAATGATTTTTAAAATTTATCATGTTTTATAAATAGCTTCCGACCGTTATTTATATTGTTGGACCGGTATTATACCGGGTATGCCTAGATCTGCTCCCGCTTTACTCGGCTTCACATAGCTAATTAAAAGATAAATTTATTATTATAAATATGTTATGAAGAGTTTGAAATGTTTATACCGTTCTCCTATACCATGTTACCTGACCGGTTGATACTTGATATTTGATGTTGTGACTCTCACCGACATATTAGTTACCTGATCCTGACATGTATACACCTGATACTTGCCATGTTATACTTGCCACTTGGTATATGACACCGGTACTTGCCATGCTATACTTAACACTTGATATCTGACACCGGTACTTGCCATGTTATACTTGATACTTGCCATGTTACACCTGACACTTGATATCTGATACCGGTACTTGCCATGCTATACTTGCCACTTGATATATAACACCGGTACTTGCCATGCTATACTTAACACTTGATATCTGACACCGATACTTTCCATGTTATACTTGATACTTGATACTTGCCATGTTACACCTGACATTTGATATCCGACACCGGTACTTCCCATGCTATACTTGCCACTTGATATATGACACTGGTACTTGCCATGCTATACTTGACACTTGATATACGACACCGGTACCTGCCATGCTATACTTGACACTTGATATCTGACACCGGTACTTGCCATGCTATACTTACCACTTGATATATGACACCGGTACTTGCCATGCTATACTTGACACTTGATATATGACACGGTACTTGCCATGTTATCACTTGACCTGATATTGTGACACCTGACTGGATACTATTACACCTGACACCTGTATTACATGGCATATTTATGATTATCACTTTTACGGGGACTTGACATGATTATTATACAGCTACCAGACATCCGGTACTCCTGAACTCTTGTACTCTTGAACTCCTGTATCCCCTGTACTTATGTCCCCCTGCACTGTTACTCTTGTTAATAGCACAGTCAGACTGGCGTCCGGCAGAGCATGCCTGGTGTCGGGATGACGAGGATGTATCCCACAATCGTGCTAGAATCCGGTGGATCCTGAATGAAACTAAGTACAACACGGAGCAAAGTGCCACACCATACCATGATGGGGGCCACCTCTTGAATCTGTGGCGCCACCTCCTGAATCAACCCTCAGAGCAAAGTGCCACATGGAGCAAAGTGCTACACCACACATGTGGTGGGGGCCACCTCTTGAATCTATAGGGCTACTTCCTCCCTCCTGCCTGTGCCGCCTGGTGTTAGCGTGATAAGTATTATCAGTGCATATTAACGCCCACACATACCTGTATGATGATAACACCATGAGCATATGTTATTTGGTCTCTCCCCTATTCGAATAGTGGTACTTGCATATCAGAGTTCAGATGAGTTCTACTAGAAGTGCGGGCTCCACGTGAACTGTCGGTATTGTGGGATGTCGGTGGGAAAGGGACAAGAATAACTTAAGAACATAATAACCAAACAGTAATAATATTAGGAACGTGTGATATTTGGTCTCTCCTTTGTTCGGGTCCTGGTACCACATATCAAACACGGGTAAGTTCTACAGAGTGCGAACTCTAGTATGAATTATCAGTGATGTGAGGCGCTGGTAGGGAGGCGATTAAAATATCAAACGATGCTGATTATTATTATTGGATAAATTAAAATGCAACTCCTTTATATTCTTCAATTATACTATTATGCCCTATGTTGACACCTTACTTTATGACATATGTTGATTACTCTGACACAATATGGATCTGTTACACTTAGAGAAACTCAAGTTGTATAAACTCAGACGATGGCGACATGAGATAGGTGGTATATAGATGAGGGTTTCCTTATTTGGATTATCCCCTTGACGTATCAGTCCCATGAATTCATTATCTGAGCTTGTACAACTAGTTTTGTCCATACTTATATTTACCGCATGTTTAATTTATTTATCATATGTTTAATGTATTTATCACATGTTTTCTATGTATGCTTTCCGATTCAGACTTCTTGATATATATGATTTACTATCGTTCCTTTAATTTCCCTTATGTTACTTGTTATTGCTTGCACCTGCATGTCTGGAGCACATCACTTGATCATGTATACGTGTGCCTGTTATGCACGCCATTTGGCTTTATCCTATGTACTCGCTGGGGTTGCTAACAACCCTAAATTCTCATGTCCAGATCCTAGAGACCGGACCTTGGTGGCCTGGCTGTAACTGATCAGAGTACGCAGCAGATTCTTCCATGACGATCGGAGCGCAGCAGAAGCTTGGATCATCGCCGCAACTCTTTCTCCCAGTTCCTCTCCTGTTTGGTTCTCGAGACACCTCTTACTGCTCGTGAGCACCTCTCAATTTTTGTATATCTCTTCATGTATTATACTTTTGTATTTTCTGGTAATATAATATTCCTATAATATTGTGTCACAGTTTGTGATGACGAGTACTTGTACTATTTTTATTGGAATGTATATTACCACTGTGCTTTCGCACTCTGATATTTGCCTGTACTGATGATTAGCGTATATACGTAAGGGTATTTCTGACCTGCGTATATACGTCGTAGTAACGTCTCTGTATCCACGGGATCGGGGCGTTACACTTGATATCTTTACCTTGATGAAATATGCATGCTTTATACACTTACCCATTTGGGATTCAAAATAAAACTCTTGTGTCTTAAAAAAAATATATAATAAACAAACTTAATTATTAATTAGCTTGGTACTTTGGCCTAAGAAAGCCTTGGTATTTACGCAAAAGGTAATTAGGTAAGTTTGAAAAAAATTATATAATATATGTATTAACATATCTAATAATCAATTAGTTAAGTATTAGGGCCTCAAGAAGCCTTGATACTTACACGAAAAAAATAGATGAGTTATACATATTTAAAAAAATGAAGTGCTTAAAGGGTAACGAAGTGGTAATACTTTGAACTTCTTATAAAAAAAAGAAAATAATAAATGTATAAGACATGAGAGTTGAAGTTGAAGAACCCAAGTAAAAAAAATCACATTCACAAAGATGCATTTAACTTAGGGTAAAGATAATAGACTCGATGAGGAATTCAATTTGAATTTTAACCTAAATTGATATATAAATATTTGAATAAAGACAAAGTATATGAATGATCAATTTGGTAGTCCTAAAAACTTATAAATTACTTAATGTTTACAAAAATATTTCAAATAATTTCCCTCTTTTAAAATGAAATTTCAAAAATACTAACTTTTATTTTTTCTTTATGGATGTTGTGGGTGTAATCCACTGAAAATTCTCACGAGACAACATTCGTCCTCTAGGAGTAACCTAGAGATTTAACAGCTTGTTACAGATGCTAAGTGTAATCATGATTCCTGTGAAAGTGATATTAGGATAGTTAGATTAGTTTTTTTATTTATTTTTATTCGAGGACGAGCAAAAAGATAGGTGTGGGGGTGTGATTGGTCATCAATAATGCATATTATTATTCACATTTTCATGCTTAATTTTTGTTAAACATTACTTTTAGAGATGTGCAGGCCTCCATAATCTAAGAGAAAGCCCAAAAGAATCCCAAAATCTCACAATAATTATGAAAATAAAGACTAATTGGGAAGATACAGGAAGCATCTTTTCAATCTCATTTAAATTTAGATTTTAAATTAATTTGATTTAAAATCTAAAGGAGGAGAAGGATAGAATAAAATGAATTCTCATTCTTATTAAAAATAGAGGTGGACTTCTATTTAAATCTGGTTGCTTGCACCACAAGATGAAGATAAAAGAGAGAAAAGATGAATTTAATTCAGATTTAAAGATAACTTAATCTCTAAGTTCTCTAAGAGATCGTTGTATTTCAAAATCTAAAGATCAACAGAAGATTCTGAGGATAGATCACCTGATGACAGACCAAAAGAAGTCACGCACCAAAGCGCGTGACCCAGTTCCTCAACTTTGCCGCCGAAACGCGGCAAAAACCACGTTTTCGCGGCCTTTCTGAGTCGGTTGGTATGGCGGTTGATGGACAGTGTTGTACTGGGACTCTACTTCTCAATCTACCTACAAATACCCTTGAAGAGCAACTGAGCAGAGAAGATCTCAGAAGCTCAAACTTAGAGTTTTCTTTAGGACCAACTTTTTGAATTTTATTTGTATTTTCTAGTTTTTTTTCTACTTTGAAGAAGAATTGAAGAGAGGAGAAGGCTTTATACTGAGTTGGTGACAGATTCAATAAAAGATCCTTATTTTCTTTCAATTTTCTTTATTGCTACTTTTATTTGTTTTTCTTTTATTCCAGTTTCATCTCTTTTATGCAACCTTTAAATATCATGTTTAATTTCACCATGAATATATGTAACTAATTCTTTAGTAGCTTGCTAATCTCTCCACCAATTAAAACCTAGATCTATTAAAATAAATTAATTGAACTCTATGCATGTTAGAAACCCTGTAGTAAGTAAATAATTCTTGAAGATTAGTCATGAATTGAGTTAAACTAGCTTTAGGGTATACTATTTAATAATTATTTTTGGTTCATAGTTAGATACTTTGATGGCTCAACATTAAATTAAATTACTTTTCTTATGCTATAAATTAAGACTTCGATAAACCAATGTTTAATTTTATCTAGTATATTGTAATCAGGGTTTACTTTCTATCTTACTTTTCTTTCTTGAATTTGAAGCAATAAATCTAGAGTTAATCTTTATAGGTTTAACATGATATTTATTCTTGATAGACTAGTATTTGGTTGTATTAGATGATTAGTTGGCTATGCCTGTTCTTTCTATTTAAAACCTTTACTTACAATTATAATTTTTTTTCAAGTTATTTGTTAGAGAATTCGTTCTAAAAAGCTTCCATCGCATCCTTTCATGTGGATCGACCCGTCTAACCCTTCCTACGCGGATAAATTGAGAAGTGACTAAGAACTTTCTAACTCTAACTTTTTCTTTAATTTTAATTCAAAATTTCTCTTCCTCAATCAGTAAACACTAATTAAGATCTTGATAGAATATCTTAAACTTAAATAACACAAGATCATTAGTATTATAATTACATGAGTTAATTATCATCAAAACTAGAGTGATGGGCCTTTGGCCAACAATATTATGATATACATTTAGCTGATCTTTTGTCGTATTTGTTTTCATTGTATCTGATTTGTATCTGTATTTGATTTTGGTCGATATGGATAAGAGTTTTTCTTATCAAACTATATCTGTATTTGTATCCATACTAGTAAAATGCATGTGCACCAAGCGCACGTGAAAATTGTAATTCCTTTTCATAGGAGATTTATTTTTTATTAAGAATATTTTGCTATCAATTTCATGATCATCAAATAAAATTATCTAAGAGAAAGTGATCAGTCACATATATTGCATATACATTGTCACATTACCATACTTTTTATTTAATAAATCCTATTATTAAGACTTATTCTTCTTTGTTAAATATAGGCCCATTGCTAAAAGAAAGAAAAGAGAAACAAGCCCAAAAGCCCATCAAATTCTGAATTAATTCAGAATAAATTCGAAATCAGAAAATCAGGGCAGATCTTGGCAAATCAGAGAGGTTGAAAATTGGTTGAAATGTATCTTCCCAAATCAAGCAGTTGAAGCCAACAATCAAAGGCTATTTCGTCAAATCCTAGAGTAGAAACGAGAAAACTAGCAGAAGATATGGGAGAATAACCAAACCAGGAGCATTCCTTATTTGGGTGTGGCCACCTGGCAACACCAGGGCCGCGGAAACGCGGCCCTAGCCGCATTTTCGCAGCTTTGTTAGGGTTGTTGGGGGAGCGTTTTCCCCCCCAATCTTCCTACGATCTCTCCCCTCTGGTTTTTCCTTATAAATACCATTTTCAACAGAGAAGAAAGGAGCGAAGACTAGGATTAGAATTTTTGTTTATTTTTTAAGGTTTAGGCTCTTTGTTAGATAGTATAAAAGTTATATCTTTATTTTGCAATTTGTAGTTCAGCGTAAATACCAGTGAGAGAGAGGAATTGAGTGATTGTATTCTGAAGATTGAAGTGATATCAATACAAGGATCAAGCTACCTTTTCTTCTACTCTATTTTATGGTATGTCTTACTTTATTTACGTGCATTGTTCTTTGTTTTTCATGAGTAGTTAAATCGATTTTCTAGGCTCACTATTACTCCTCTCTCTGATCCCTCTTCTTTTCAAATAGTTTTGATGAAAAGACCCAATAAATCATTTGCATGCCTAACTTAAGCCTTTCTTTTTGAAAGTGTTCTTGAAGGCACATGAGGATGGGTTTAGATTTTTAAATTTTTACTTCTTTTGAAAACATCTCTTGAACTTATTTTTATCTCATACTTCAACTTCTTGATGATTTAACATTCAATTCGAGATGATTTCTTAAAGAAAAGAATTAACTTTTTCAACCATCTTATGTGCTTTGCTTAAAACTTTCTAAAATCAATCTTAAGTTTTTGCCTATGATCAAGTTGAGGCACAAAGGATTTCAATAGAAGAACATATCGTTGAGTAGTGAGATAGTGAGCCCAGATTTTCTTCTTTATTAAAAAAACAACAAGTCACTTTTCAAACTTTATACAAAATTCACCTTTTCCAAAGCCTTCTCTAAATTTGTAACTTTTCTTTTAATCATCTCCTTCTCTCCATTTTCTTTTTCAACTTAAAAGAAAGACACCAACTTCACTCTTTGTTATGTAACAAAAATACCAAAAAGCTTCTATCGCATTCCTCCTCATGGACACGACCCGTTAGCCCAAAGCTACACGGTAAATCCTTGCTCTTTCATTTTTCAATCACTTTTTTTTGGCACCGTTGTCGGGGAAGGAACGGTGTATTTATTTTTTAACAAGTTTGGTGTCTTATTTTAGGGACATCATGATTCAGATTTAGCATTCAAACTTTACAGGAGAAGGCTTGGTGTTCTGTGCCCCTACTCTCAAAAGTAGGAACATGATTTCAAGAAATTGCTAGTGCAAAAGTTGAAATTTTTGTTGGACTACTAAAACTCTTTTTTGCAGGACATATTGCTTGCAAAAATTAAGTTTTTGTGTGCTATATTCTTGCTATATCTGTCATTCACAATCCCTGTTTTAATCCAAACAGTAATTTGAGTGATTGTTAATTGCTTAAAAATGTTTAGACTTGCATTCTAGGCATTTGTCTATTTACGTTTATTTTACAATTACTGTTGAAGATAGCTGGAGACAAGGTATGTATGCATAGCGTATAGTTTAAGAAACATTCTTGGGTGATATTTGCTATTTGAATGTTACTTTTCTATATCTTGCACACTTTGCACAATCAATTCTAAGGGCAAAACTCAAATCAAGATAAGGTGGGGAAGTCATTACCTTTGCTTAGCCCACAAACCATCTCCAGGCATGCACAACCTAAGCCTAAGTAAAATCTGATAGACGTTAGCCTTAGGGACATCTCGAACTCACTAGGAGATTATCCTAAAAGGGAAGGTGTTGGAATTTGACTCCTGTCAAATCAGTATCTAGGAAAGGGATTGAGGGGTGAAACCCCGAAGGCTAGTAGTTTGGCTTAATTAGGCCCGTCGCTTTTGCGCAGATACCTCCCACCAATCTTACCTTGACCTGGCTGATTAGCTTGTGGTCAAAGTCTGCATTATACCTCCTGTGGACAATCAACCAGTTAGGAGTTGTCTAGATCAAGGTTACCTTAGACTAGGCTTGGTTGATTACTCTTGTTGACTATTGATAAACTTGTTTGTGATTGTGATTGCGTTTGTGTATGTAAGTGTGGTCAAGAGACCCTAATTCATCTAGGTTGACTAGAAACACATCACCGCCCAAGTTTGAACCAAGACCAGATCCAGTTATGGCTCAACTAACATCATTGCAGGATAGGTTCTATCCTATTAGAACCTCACTTCCATCTTGCATCCAACTTCCATCGGTTGGTGAATACAATTTTGAGCTCAAGCCTCAATTCATCAACACACTCCCCAAGTTTCATGGTTTAGAGTCTGAAGATGCCTACTTTTTCATAAGAGAATTTGAGGGAGTATGTCTAATGATGAAAATCTCACACCTTATAGATGATGCTATTAGGTTGAGATTTGTCCCTTTCGCTCTTAAGGACTTAGCCAAGAAATGGCTTTACAGCTTAGCTGCCGGCTCTATCACATCTTGGGATGGTTTCATCAAGATCTTCTTGAAGAAATTCTATCCAATTTATAAGACCGCTCTCATTAGGAAGAACATCATGCAATTCAAGTAAGAATAGTGAACTGTTTTGGAGGTACTTTAAATGTTTTAAATACCTCATTGTCCAATGTCCTCATCATGGAATAGAGAAATGGTGACAATGTCAAAATTTTTATGACGGTTTAGACTATTCTACCAAAACCCTCTTAGAAAGTATGTGCCAAGGGAGATTCTTGTAGAAGGATGAAAATGAAGGATGGGATTTATATGAAAACCTAGCTGAAAAGACCATCCAATGGGAACCTACTAGTGAAACCTCTAGGAATTCAAATTTTATCTCTTCAAAAGAAGGTCTCCATTTTATTGAATGATCCATAGCTAATGAGTCTAAGTTAGCTAACCTAGCAAGAAGACTGAAAGCTTTAGAAACTAAGGAACCAAGTCCAGTCAATCAAGTTAGCCTAAACCGATTTCCAACTCCGGGCTGTACTTACTGTCAAGCCATAAATCATGTATTTGAGGAGTGCCCTATGTTTCAGGCTCAGCAACAATACCCTGAACCGATGAATGCGGTCTTTTCAAGATCGAACAATAATCCTTACGCACTAACATACAGTCCTGACTTGAGAAATCACCCTAATTTCTCATGAAGCCAAAATAACAATGACCACTCACGGTCAAATCATGCAAGCCACTTCCATCAAGCTAATAATTCTTCCAATCATCAACCCAACTTTTTCAATTTTCACAATAATTCTCCCAACCATCCACCTAACTTTTCAAACTATCAACAAAACTTTTCCCACCAAGCTCCACAATCTTCCTTCCAGAATCCTCAACTAGAAAGGTGAATGACTGACTTTGAGAGAAACATGAAAAGATACATGAAAAACTAAGATTCTCTCATGCAAACTATACAAAGGCTAGAGGTTCAAATAAGCCAACTAGCCACTCTACAGAATGAGAGACAGAAGGGCACCCTGCCTAGTCAGCCAATAACCAATCCTAAGAATTCTCAACAAGCTCATTTGGCTGAGAATCAATCAATGAATCAATGTAATGTTGTTCATACATTGAGGTCGAGAAAGAAAGTTGATAACCAAGTGTCAATACCATCTAATCCCATTCAGCACAACCACAATCAAGCATCCACCTCATCTAATCCAAATCCTTCCAAATCTGACGAATCTGAAAAAGATAAGTCAACCAGTCAGGTGCACCAGCCTATAGTGCCATTTCCTAATAGACTGAAAAACAACAAGCAAAATTCACACATGGACAAGATAATTGAGATATTTAATCAAGTGAAGATAAATGTGCAACTTCTTGATGCCATCCAACAAGTTCCATCTTATGCTAAGTTTCTTAAGGACATGTGCACCAAGAAAAGAAAGACTAATGTACCTAAAAAGGTCTTCTTAGCCACTAACATTAGTGAGCTACTATCGGGTCCGATCCCTATTAAGTACAAGGATCCAGGTAGTCCCACCATTGCCTGCACAATAGGACAATCTGAGATTAGTCGTGCACTTCTTGACTTGGGGCCAAGTATCAACTTGCTTCCATTCTCAGTTTATCAATAACTCGGGTTGGGCGATCTTAGTCCAACTCAAGTCACTATCCAACTGGCTGACCGTTCAGTGAAAGTTCCAAAAGGGGAGATTAATGATGTCCTTATCCGGGTCGGAGAGTTTATTTGCCCTGTTGATTTCATAGTTCTAGAGACACAACCTGTGTCCAATCATAGGGTTCAAACTCCTGTTATCCTAGGGCGACCATTCCTTGCTACTACCAATGCCATCATCAATTATAGGAATAGGTCCATGAGGTTAACCTTTGGGGACATGACTAGAGAAGTCAATGTCTTCAACCTAGGAAAACATCCCCGTGATGTTGAAGACCAAACATTGGAAGTCAACCTCATTGAGAACTTGACAAGTGAACATAGGGAAGAATTGGAAGTAGAAACTGAATGTGACTTCGGGTTAGAGTCTGATGACTTTAATCTTGATCAGGATATTGAGTCAGCTGTAAATTGGGCCTCGAACCCTATTTCACCAAACAAGGAACCAACAAATTTGACTAATCCTTCCACTGAGCCTTCCTCCTCCTTAGAATTGAAAACGTTACTTGCCCATCTCAAGTACGTCTATCTAGGTGAACAAGAGACCTTTTCTATCATCATTGCCTCCATTTTAAATGACGAGGAAGAAGAAGATCTTAAAGCAATTCTAAGAAAATATAGGGAAGCCATTGGTTGGACTATGACTGATATAAAGGGATTAAGTCCAACCATCGTTCAACATCGCATTCATCTCAATGAAGATGCCACACCTAAAAGAGACCCGCAGCGTAGGTTAAACCCTATAATGCAAGAGGTTGTTCATGCCAAAATTGTGAAACTCTTAGACAATGAGATAATCTATCCCATTTCTGATAGCCAATGGGTTAGTCCTGTCCACCGTGGTTCCAAAGAAATCCGGTTTCACCACGTGTTTGGATGTAAGGAATCGGAGTGAAGTGAGGAAGTGGGGAAGTATAATTGCTCATTTCCCTATCTATCCAAACACCGGAAAAGGAAAATAAGAAAACCCCTTTTCCCTTTTTCATCTCTCTTTTACACAACCATTTTCTCAATTCCAGAGTGCTACAGTTAATTTTGTGGTCATGTAAATCTCATTTATAATAAGTTATAGCATAAAACAGTTAATTTTTTGGTCATGTAAATCTCACTTGCATTCTAATTACAATCTATTTTTTATTTTTCTTAATTAATTTTTATTTTAATATTATTTTGCGGTCAACTTTGTGGTCAACTTTTCCATTTCCACTTTTCATTACCATCCAAACACCGGAAACGACAAAACATTTTCCAAATCACACTTCCCAACAACCATCCAAACACCAGAAAATTTACTACTCATTTCCCTTTTTCCTAAAGGAAATAAATCTTACTTCTTACTTCCTCACTTCACACCAATTCCTTAAATCCAAACAGACTCATAGTGGAAAATGAGAACAAAGAGTTGGTCCAAACTCGATTTCCCACGAAGATCCGAGTTTACATTAACTATAGAAAGCTTAATGCTGCAACTCGTAAGGACCATTTTTTACTTCCCTTCATTGATCAAATGCTTGAACGTTTGGCGGGCCACGAGTATTATTGTTTCTTGGACGGTTACTCGGGGTATAATCAGATTTCTATTGCTCTTGAGGATAAAGAAAAAACTACATTCACATGTCCATTTGGGACATTTGCTTATCGTCGAATGCCTTTCGGCTTATGCAATGCCCCAGCAACGTTTCAACGTTGCATGTTGAGTCTTTTTTCTGATATGGTAGAATGATTCTTAGAAATCTTTATGGATGATTTCTCCATCTATGGAGATTCGTTCACTCAATGGCTCCACCATTTAGAACTTATCCTCCAACGTTGTGCTGAGAAAAATCTGACACTGAACTAGGATAAATGCTACTTCATGGTAAAATATGGAATTGTCGTGGGTCATGAAATCTCCAAGAAAGGAATTGAAGTGGATAGAGCCAAATTGAGGTTATTGCAAAGCTTCTCATACCCAAATGCGTGAAGGATATTAGATCCTTCTTAGGACACGCCAATTTTTACCGAAGATTTATTAAGGATTTTAGCAAGATTGCTAGGCCCTTGACTAATCTGTTAGCTAAGGACGTATCCTTCACTTTCGATGCTGAATGTATGAATTCTTGGGAGAAGCTTAAGAGAGAGCTTATTTCTGCACCATTCATATCTGCACCGAATTGGTCTAAGTCATTCGAAATCATGTGCAATGCTTCCGATTTTGTCATAGGCGTTGTCCTCGGACAACGCATTGATAACAAGCAGCATGTGATTTACTACTCTAGTAGGACTCTCAACGATACTCAATTGAACTACACTACGACAAAGAAGGAATTCTTGGCAGTAGTGTTTGCTTTAGAGAAATTTCGTCCCTACCTACTAGGGTCCAAAACCACCATTTTTACCGATCATTCTGCGCTTAGGTACCTCATGATGAAGAAGGATGCCAAGGCCCGACTCATTCGTTGGATCCTCCTTCTTCAAGAATTTGATCTCGAGATTCGAGACAAGAAAGGCGTAGAAAATGTCGTTGCTGACCATCTCTCACGAATCCCTAATTCTCCATGCAAAGAATTACCCATAAATGAGGATTTTCCTGATGAAAATCTCTTAGCTATCTTTAGGGAACTTTGGTTTGCTGATATAGTGAATTACTTAGTCACAAACCAAACTCCATCTCATTGGTCCAAAAATGATATATACTGGTTCTTATCCCAAGTCCGGTATTTCTTTTGGGAGGAACCGCATCTTTTTAAGTACTGTTCTGACCAAATTATTAGGAGATGTATTCCCATTGAGGAGGTTAAGAGTGTTCTATCCTTTTGTCACGAACTTGCATGCGGTGGACACTTTGGTCCCCGCAAGATTGCTGAAAAAGTGCTACAAAGTGGGTTCTATTGGCCCACTTTGTTCAAAGATGCTTATGAATTTTGCAAGACGTGCTCTAAATGCCAAATGGTAGGAAGGATCTCAAGACGAGATATGATGCCCCTCAACCCAATTTTAGAAATAGAACTCTTTGATGTTTGGGGCATTGATTTTATGGGTCCATTTCCTAACTCATTTGGAAACCAATACATATTGGTTGCTGTGGACTATGTGTCCAAGTGGGTAGAAGCCATTCCTAGTAGAACTAAGATAACAAAGTTGTCATAAAATTTTTGAAAGAAAATATTTTCTCACGCTTCGGAACCCCTCGTGCTATCATCAGTGATAATGGCACTCACTTTTGTAATAGATCCTTTGAAGCTCTTATGCGAAAGTATGCCATAACTCACAAGTTGTCCACACCTTATCATCCTCAAACCAGTGGGCAGGTTGAGGTTTTCAATAGACAAATCAAGCTTATCTTGGAGAAGACTGTGAACCAAAACCGGAAAGATTGGTCCACCAAACTTGTAGATGCCCTATGGGCCTACAGGATCGCTTTCAAGACGATTCTAGGAATGTCTCCTTATAGGTTGGTCTATGGTAAAGCTTGTCACCTACCCGTTGAGTTAGAGCATCGGGCCTTATGGGCAATCAAGCAGTTAAATTTCGACTTAATTAAGGCCGGTGACCTTCGGAAATTACAAATTTTCGAAATAGAGGAGTTGAGAAATGAGGCCTATGAAAATGCTAAGATCACTAAAGATAAAGTTAAGATTTTTCATGATAAACACATCATAAGAAAAACCTTTGTCCCTGGACAAAAGTCTTGCTCTATAATTCTAGGCTTCATCTTTTTCCAAGAAAATTAAAATCAAGATGGACTGGGCCATTCATTGTAAAAATCGTGTTTCCACACGGTGTAGTAGAGATCAGTGACACCAAGAATGGAAATGACTTTAAGGTAAATGGTCAACGCTTTAAACCTTTCTTGGAATCGGTGCCAGTAAATGAAATGGCTATGGGTCTTTTTGACCCAATGTATCGGTAACTTTCCTCTTTTCCATTTTATTTCATGCATCTATACATTTCTTTCACACATTGGGGACGATGCATGAGATAAGTGTGGGGGAGGGTTCTAACATGACTAATATAAAACTAAAAAAATAGAAATCAAAGAAAAATATAAAAAATAAATAAAAAAATAAAAAATTGTTTGAAAGGTAAGAACAATATTTTGATATATTTTGTAAGAAATTAAGTCAATTTTAAGAAATAAGAAAATCATAATTAGGATTTCTTACACTTGGTCAAAATAAGATGACTTGTTTGATTTTTAGGTTAGGAAGAAAATTTGTGAAAGTAATTTAGTTTTGATCTTTACCTTGAGGAAATATGCACACTTTATACACTTACACACTTAGGGTTCAAAAACAAAGACTCTTATGTCTTATAAAAAAATAAAAAAGAGAAAAAAATTATATATGTATAAAAAAATAAACAAATCTAATTATTGATTAGCTAGGTGCTTTGGCCTAAGCAAGCCTTGGTATTTATGCAAAAGATAATTAGATAAGTTTGAAAAAAAATAATATATATATATATAAAACCTCTGACTAAGTTGGGTATTTGTGCCTCATGAAGCATTAGTCTTCACGCCTAAAAAGGGTACATTTTATAAATAAGAACCTTGGTTTCGTTGCCTTGTCTGCTTGAGTGTTTAAGTCCTTAGGGGTGTTTTCTCACCTGGTGCCCTAAAACTGTCCAGTTTGGGTGTCACCGACTAAAAGCTCGTTACATGGGCAGATTAGAAAGCCTAATGGAATTGAGGAATAAATACCACCAAAAATAAATATAAATAAGGCATAAGAGTTAATGTTAAAGAACCCTTAGTCAAACTTCACAGTCACGATGGTGCATATGACTCAGAGTAAAGTAATAGACTAGATGAGAAATACACTTTGACTCCTTGCTTTGATTGATGACATGTTTTTGAATAGAGACTAAGTTTAGGAATGAAAAATTGGATATTCCTATAACTTATACAATACTTAAACTCTCACAAATATACTTCAAATATTTTCTCTTTTCAACATGCTTTTCAAAAATACTAATATTTTTTCTTTCTTTATGGATTTTGTGGGTGCAATCCACTAAAAACCCTCACGAGACAAAACTCGTCCTCTAGGGGTAACCTAGAGGTTTAACGGCTTGTTGTACATGCTCAGTGCAATCGAGTGACTTGCAAAAGTGGTCTAATAATTGATTAGAATTAGTTTTGATGTTTTGCTCGAGGGCGAGCAAAAGATAAGTGTGGGGGTGTGATCAGTCACATATATTGCATATAAATTGTCACATTACCATACTTTTTATCTAATAAATCCTATTAATAAGTCTTATTCTTCTTTGTTAAATATAGGCCCATTTCTAAAAGAAAGAAAAGAGAAACAAGCCCAAAAGCCCATCCAATTCTGAAATAATTCAGAATAAATTCGAAATTAGGAAATCAGGGCAGATCTTGGCAAATCAGAGAAGTTGAAAACCGGTTAAAATGTATCTTCCCAAATCAAGCAGTTGAAGCCAACAATCAAAGGCTATTTCCTCAAATCCTGAAGAAGAAATGAGAAAACCAGCAGAAAATATGGGAGAATCACCAAACAATGAGCATCCCCCATTTGGGTGCGGCCACCTGGCCACACCAGGGCTACGAAAACGCAGCTAGGAAACGAGGCCCTAGCCGCGTTTTCATGGCTTTGTTAGGGTTGTTGGGGGAGCATTTGCTCCCCCAATCTTCCTACGACCTCTCCCCTCTGGTTTTTTCTTATAAATACAATTTTCAACAGAGAAGAAAGAAGCAAAAACTAGGATTAGAATTTTTGTTTATTTTTTTAAGGTTTAGGCTCTTTGTTAGATAGTATAAAAGTTGTATCTTTGTTTTACAATTTATAGTTCAGTGCAAATACCAGTGAGAGAGAGGAATTGAGTGATTGTATTCTGAAGATTGAAGTGACATCAATACAAGGATCAAGCTACCTTTTCTTCCACTCTATTTTATAGTATGTCTTGCTTTATTTACGTGCATTGTTCTTTGTCTTCCATGAGTAGCTAAATCGATTTTTTGGGCTCACTATTACTCCTCTCTCTGATCCCTCTTCTTTTCGAATGGTTTTGATGAAAAGATCCAATGAATCATTTGCATACCTAACTTAAGCCTCTTGAAAGTGTTTTTGAAGGCACATGAGAATGGGTTTGGATTTTTAAATTTCTACTTCTTTTAAAAACATCTCTTGAACTGGTTTTTATCTCATACTTGAACTTCTTGATGATTAACATTTAATTCGAGATGATTTCTTAAAGAAAAGAATTAACTTTTTCAACCATCTTATGTGTTTTGCTTAAAACTTTCTAAAATCAATCTTAAGTTTTTGCCTATGATCAAGTTGAGACACTAAGGATTTCAATAGAAGAACATATCGTTGAGTAGTGAGATAGTGAGCCCAGATTTTCTTCTTTATTAAAAAAACAAGTCACTTTTCAAACTTTATACAAAATTCACCTTTTCCAAAGCCTTCTCTAAATTTACAACTTTTCTTTTAATCATCTCCCTTCTCTCCATTTTCTTTTTCAACTTAAAAGAAAGATACCAAATTCACTCTTTGTTATTTAACAAAAACACCGAAAAGCTTCTATCACATTCCTCCTTGGACACGACCCGTTAGCCCAAAGCTACACGGTAAATCTGTTGGCCCAGAGGCCTTCCACTCTAGTTTTGATGATGATTAACTCATGTAGTTATGTTTACTAATAATCTTGTGATTTTAGTTTCAGATCATGTAACAAGATATTAGTTGGTGATTGCTTCAAAAAGAGGAGTTTCAAAGCCTTCACTCGGTGATTCCCGAGCTCGAGCATCAAGATTATACCTTGCACTCGTTGGAGTATCGCTCGTGGATCATGGTTTGGATCGAGTCGACTTGAAGATGAAGATCATCAAAAAGACTTAGGTATCCATAGTTTAGTTTAGTGTATTTTAGATCCATGTGTAAAGCTTAGAATAGTTGATATGCTCAAGTTCACAACACACACAAGTTTTATGTTTTGGAATTAGTTTTCATGAATAGATTGATCAAAACAAGTTTACTTTGTTTTTATGTATATTAGATGTGCTCTATATACATACGTGCTTACATGACTTATACAAACTTAGTTTGACATACCTATTCATGTAGTTTTATATTTTGGTATTTTTAACAAAACATATTTTTAGAATTAAAGACAAAAACTATGATATATAAATGTTTCATGCATATTGGGCTTATGTCTATAAACATGCTTCAATGTGTTTAAATATCATGTTTTTGTATTTCAATTAGTTTTAGGAAAAATCAGTTTTCCTATTAAAAATACATGTTTGATAAAATACAAGTTTTGGTTTTTGGTAAAAATGTTAAAACACAAAAATAGTTCAAATTGCTTGATATTTGAGTTGAAATTTTTATCATATGTTTATATATCAATGCAAATTGTTAAAACTATTTTTGGGGATTTTTATATATTTTACAAGATTTATTAAAAATATTTTTAACCCCTGTTTCTGACCCAGAACAGTGGCTGACAAGCCAGGTCGGTCGACCGCACGGTCGACCGCACCAAGGGCCGGTCGACCGAGCGGTCGACCGACGTGCACAGCCTTGTGTACGTCTGGCAGACACTTGGGACGGTCGACCGAGCGGTCGACCGGGATGCCCCAAAGGTCATATTTATGACCGTTGGCGGTCGACCAGGCGGTCGACCGCCGGCCTGTCAGGCTGAAAAATCAGCCAACGGCTAGTTTCTTAGGGAGCCTATAAATACCCCATTTCTTGGGGGTTTTATACAAGATTTTCAAGAGCAAAAATTTCTACTTTTCTGAAGTGTTTTTACAAGTTTTAAAAAGTGTTTTAGAGCTTTAAAAGATTTCATCTTTATTATTTTTCAAGGGTTTTGGAAAATCAAAGAAAACTAGGTTTTTGGGATATTGTTTTGGATTTTCATTTCTATCATCTACAAGAGATTTCCCAAGTAATTTTTCTTTATTATTTGATTTCCAAAAACACCTTGATATCCACTTGAGCTATATCTTCTATCCTATTCTATTAGGATCATTTGTTTGTGAAAAAGAAAAATTGTTTGAGGTTGTTGTAGCCTCCAAGTTGTAAACACCCTTGCTTTTGTTGTATCCCTCTTTGGTAGAGGTTGATCGGGTGATTGGTTTGCTCCCTCTTTGGTAGAGGTTGAGATTGTGGTTTGCTCCCTCTAGTGAGAGGTGGAGTTTGGTTTGTAACCCTCTTCGGTAGAGGTGTTAGTTGTTGTTTAGCTACGGGCCTACCCCTCGGTTGTGAGGTGGTGTTTGAGAGAGGAGTTCGGTACTCCTATTGTTGTAACAAATCCTCCTCGGTGGAGGTTCCCTCAGTGGGAGTATAGTGGATTAGAAATCCTTCTCGGTGAAGGCGGGGACGTAGAGCTAGGGGCTCGAACCTCGAAACATATCTTTGTGTTTGCGTTTGATCCATTGTCTCTTAACTCTCTCTCCTTTATTTGTGTTTGTGCATCATTGCATCATTCATTTCATTCATATCATATTTTCTTGTGTTGTGCTTGCATTATTTCAAATTGTTCATCTTTATATGCTTGGCTTGCTTGTGTGTGCCTCACTTATACTTAACCACAAGAGCTTCATATAGCACCTCAACCCTTATCTAGGGGAATCAAGAGGAGTTAGTCCAGAGCTCTTCACGGGGATTCGGCTACACTTGTTGGTTGTATTAAGTGTGTTGCAAATAGTTTTTAGCTTCCGCATTTAGTTTCTAGAATAGCATTATCACCTATTCACCCCCCCTCTAGGTGATTTCAATTGGTATCAGAGCGTACGCTCCTGATACTTAGGCTTAACATCCTAGGAGTGAGATCCTATTTGCTAATCTATCATTTGCATTTGCACACTTTTATTGTTTGCACACATATAGTTTGGACCCATGGACTTCATGACCCCTCATATGTTTGATTCTTCCAACATCATTATTTGGAAGACTAGGATGTCCATCTATTTACAAGCCCTAGGATGTAAAGTTTACAAAGCCATTACCAAAGAATCCAACCCTCATGATAGAAAGCATATAAAAGCCAATGCAATAGCCCTAGAGGCACTTAGAGCATCACTTCATAAAGATTATTTACATGTGTTTGCTCACTATGATTCGGCTTATGCAGTTTGGAGCTTTTTGACTTCTCCCGAGCTACCAAAGATTATCGAAAGGAAGAGAAGATCTAGAAGAGATGAGTCCGAAGAACATTGCTTCATGATTTAAGGGAATGACTCCCTTGAGGTACACTCGGACACTCAACTAGATGCTAGTTCTAATTCATATTGCAATGAATGTTTAGAAGCTCAAGCTATGAATGATGAACTTGCTAAAAATTGTGAAAATTTGATTTCCAAATACAAACTATTGAAAAATGATAGTCTTATTTTAAAAGAAGAAAATAAAATTTGTCCTCTAAAATTGAGATTGTTTTGCAAGAGAAGGAAGAGGTTTCTAGTGAATGTGACTCACTTAGATCTCAACTAGACCTTGCACTAAAAGAAAATGAATTGTTAAAATCTAAAATGATTGTGATATTATTTTGAAGAAAAATGAAAAATTGTCTTCAAAAGTTGACTTTGTTTTAAAAGAAAATGAATCTTTGAAAACAAAAATTATTTTTATTTCAAAAGATTTAGATGTGTGTTTAAAGAAAAATGAAGTTTTGAAAAATAATATTGATTCTCATGTTTGCAATGCTAGGATAGCTTCACCTAGTTCATCTATTGCATGCCACATTTCTTCTTTGATTAAAAATGATATATCCATGCTTAAGAAGAGTGTAGATTGTTTGGGCTCCACTTTGAGCCAATGTGTTGTGGGTCATACACGTTTGGAAACTTTGTTTCGAAAGAAACAAGTTCCATCTATTCATGCACACCCTCCACGGCATACATATGCTTCTCACGGACACCATCACATATTGTATGCTCATGTGTACACTTGTACACATTGTGGACGTAAGGGCCACCGTGCTAAATTTTGTTATGATCGTGTACATGTTTCAAATTTAGCAAATAAATTTGTTTGGGTTAGAGAAGGTACTAACCCCCATGGACCCAAAAAGATTTGGGTACCAAAGACCACCCCTCTTGCTTATGATGTAGGTGTGGGCTCTCGCATGACGTGAGAGTAGCGGTACCTTGGAGTGGATGCGTTCCGAGCTTCATGGAAATCATTTGGATGCATCACTTTCAAGAGATGTTTGGTGGAGAGGACCACCATATTTTGGAGACTTTGAGAGTTGCCTTCTAGGTTTTTGGTAACGATCTTTACCTCCTAATTATTGTTTACATGCTTTTCATTCTATTGTTTATTAGCATGTTTTGATGTTTATAAATATTATGATAATGCCATGATTATTAGACTCTTGACATACATGTATAGCCTTTGAGACTCCCAAGTTTAATATGGACTATTTTTTTTGTGTTCTCGCATATGCTTAGCTATCATGTTTATCATAGTTCTAATAACATGTGGATTTACATAATAATCATGTTTATGTTTATCATGTTGATTTTTGTCTTGTTTTTATACTTCATGCGTTGATTACATGTTTAGATGCTATTTTTCATTAAAACTTGATATATATTTGTACATATAGTGGGCCACAAATAAATCTATATATGTTTGAGCTTGAATGCTTATTTGAACCCATTAGATGTGCTAGTATAGTCTAGTTTTGATGATTCATGCATTTAACTTGTATTCTTATTTTATCCATGTTTTTCATGTTTTTCATATTTAACTTCATGTATATGTCCATCTTGTCTAAACTATTGATTATACATATACATGCTTTGAGCCACGTGCCTTCATGCATATACATTTGTGGACTCATTGTGTTTAGGATATGTATGTATACCTTAGTTTGTATAAGACATACATATGCCTTGAAGATTAAATAAGTTTTAATGATTTTCATGTTTTAAGGAATATTGAGCTTAATTGCCAATTTTCATGATTATATGTTTCACATAACACTTGCACACTCACCTCTTTTAAAATGTTTCTCATGATTGTGTTTTCATGAGTATGTATGAGCTTAATGGATTTTGAGTGTTATTAGTGATCATGTGATTTACATAGTTTCATGAAAAATATTTTTGTTTTATTCCTTGCTTGAAGGATTTCGTACTAGTTAACAAGTTTTCATTTGACTAGTTCGTATTCTTCGTTATGGTAGATGTTTTCAAACATACTATTATTTTCAAATCTATTTTTGAAATCCCCTACCTTCCAAGGGTGGTTGGATGGGAGATCATGCTCATGTATGCTTTATAGTGAAAATCATTTTTAAACTTGAACATGATTGGGAGGATAGGTTATATGAGATATACACTTGAAATTATTGTTGTTTCAATTGGTATCATTGGATTCTTTCAATTGGTATCAATATTGACATTTTTTGTATACTCATATATATTTTTGTATATGTATGCTTGCACTTGAAAGAGTATCAATTTCAATTGGTATCTAATTTTTCATACATATATTTGTTTATGCTAAGCTTGAGTTTTAATGATCATCATGTTTCAATTGATTAGTTTTCAATTGGTATTCTTAAACAAGCTTATGCATGTGTTTAATTGGTATTTCATAAAGGGGGAGAAAACTCGCATTTTATATTTCAATTGGTATTTGGTTTACCATTGATTTTGTATTCCACTCCCTTACTTTATGATAGAAAATAATAATTTCAATTTGATATCTAAATGTACTATTTTGACACATTCTTATTGGTATCAAATTTATTTTATTGAGAAAATTCAAAATTGTGTTTTAATAAGAATTGTTAAAATGTTTTGATATGATTACATATATGCAAGGAGAGCTTAACATCTCTTCTACATATAGATTCATGATGAGTGTATCTTATATTGAGGAGCTTGACAACTCTTCTTTATGCGGTACACGTGTGTAGGGGGAGCTTCACATCTCCTCTTATGCATTGCATATTATGTGTTATGTGAATTAGGGCTTGTCATCCTTTCTTCATATAATGTATGTATGTAGGGAAGTTAACTTAGCGTCTTCCTCTTCATGAATGTATATAACATGTACCATTTATTTATTGATCTATATTTACTTTCAATTGGTATCAAGATGCTATCTTTGACATATATTTAAATTGATATCTTAATTGATTGTAACCCCTTATTGATATTCTTTTTGTTTTAGACAAAAGGGGGAGAACATTGTTTTTATTGTTTTTGACCCCTTTGTTGATTCTTTGTTTCAAACAAAAGGGGGAGAAAAAAATTTTTATTGTTTTGCTTTTGCTTTTACCCTTTTATTGATGATTGACAAAAAGGAGGAGAATTATTTGAGAGTTTTATATGCATATTTATGTTTTGCATATATTAAGTTTAATTGGTATCTAGAGCATGTTTTATTTAATTTAATTGGTATCTAGAGCATGTTCTTGTTTTTGAAAATTACATTGGTATTAAGAACATGTTTTATTGTTTTATGCATATCTATGCATTCATGTTTAAGAGCTACATTGCATATTTATTTGTTTATTACTATGCATGAGTTAAGGGGAGCTTCTTTGAAGCTTAACTTTAATCCATGCATTTATAACTCCATGAGTTTTGTCATCATCAAAAAGGGGGAGATTGTTGGCCCAGAGGCCTTCCACTCTAGTTTTGATGATGATTAACTCATGTAGTTATGTTTACTAATAATCTTGTGATTTTAGTTTTAGATCATGTAACAAGATATTAGTTGGTGATTGCTTCAAAAAGAGGAGTTTCAAAGCCTTCACTTGGTGATTCCCGAGCTCGAGCATCAAGATCATACCTTGCACTCGTTGGAGTATCGCTCGTGGATCACTGTTTGGATCGAGTCGACTTGAAGATGAAAATCATCAAGAAGACTTAAGGTATCCATAGTTTAGTTTAGTGTGTTTTAGATCCATGTGTAAAGCTTAGAATAGTTGATATGCTCAAGTTCACAACACACACAAGTTTTATATTTTGGAATTGGTTTTCATGAATAGATTGATCAAAACAAGTTTACTTTATTTTTATGTATATTAGATGTGCTCTATATACATACATGCTTACATGACTTATACAAACTTAGTTTGACATACCTATTCATGTAGTTTTATGTTTTGGTATTTTTAACAAAACATATTTTTAGAATTAAAGATAAAAACTATGATATATATATATATATGTTTCATGTATTTTGGGCTTATGTCCATATGCAACATGCTTCAATGTGTTTAAATATCATGTTTTTGTATTTCAATGAGTTTTAGGAAAAATCAATTTTCCTATTGAAAAATACATGTTTGATAAAATACAAGTTTTGGTTTTTGGTAAAAATGTTAAAACACAAAAATAGTTCAAATTGCTTGATATTTGAGTTGAAATTTTTATCATAAGTTTATATATCAATGCAAATTGTTAAAACTATTTTTGGGGATTTTTATATATTTTACAAGATTTATTAAAAATATTTTTAACCCATGTTTCTGACCCAGAACAGTGGCTGACAAGCCAGGTCGGTCGACCGCACCAAGGGCCGGTCGACTGATTAGTACACAATATTGCATATTATACATCATAACTCCCATGCATAATACAAATAAATAAGTGATTTTTACTCCTCTTCTCTACTTATTTGCAGGTACATACTTAAAGGAGAGTTAGCAAATTAATTACCTTAATTAGCAATAATTAAGGATATTAATTAAAAGATTAAAGATAAAGCCAAATCCAAATCAGATCTCACCAAGATCCGCACGCCAATTGGGAGATCCAAGTATCCTACGTGGCCAACAACCTAACAAACGAATCTCACCAGAAAGATCTGGACCAACGGCCCAGATCTGGCGGCAGATCCGCGGCAATCCGCGGCAGATCTAGGCCGTTGGATCCCCGGATTTTGTGGCAACGAACTCCTCTCCAGAAGCTTCTTCAATCTGCTATAAATACTGCATCATCACCTGCGAGAAAAAAGTGAATGGAGAAGAGAGGAGATTAGTTTAGTATTGTAATTTTCATGTATTTTTCTCTTTAGGTTTTGTTCTTTAGATCCCTCTTCTTCTTTCCTAGAATTCAATGTAAAAGAGAGTGATTGTGAGGGAGAGAGCTTGTGTAATCAAGAGTGACACTTGAAGCAACAAGGATTGATCCATCCTCCTTCCTCTACTTGAAGCTTGGTTCTAGTTTTCTTGCATTCTTTAATTGCTTTCTTATGTGCTTTCTTTAATTCTTGCAATTTAATTCAAGCTTTGTTTTACTTCATGCTTTCTTGTATTTCTCTTATGGCTTGTTGTAGCTAATTCTTCTCCATGTACTAGTTTACCACTAGTCTTATCACTTCACTAACTCATAGGTGATTGCCTTTGTTCATCTTGCAAGTTGTATGATCTTCTCTTCTCCGACGGTTAAACCACCGTCTACCAAGTGAGAAAGTAATTAGGTCAACACGTGAGACGAATCCAAGCCGATGGAGTGACAACATTAGGCACGCATTCGCTATCAAGGAGTCTAGTAAGTCTTGGCAAGCTAGCAAGGTAAGCTAGTCATGGATTGATTCTTCTTTAAGTTTTCTTTCCTTTTCTTGTGAACACCACATCCACTTCTTGATTTCTTTTCCACTTCCACCATGAACATATCCATCCTTCCTTTTAGTTTCTTTTGCATTTGATTCACTAAGTTTATAAGCAAGAGAAGAATACTCGTTTGTTCACTTCACTACCACACGTTAAAGCTTCCATCGCGAGCTCTCCCTGAGAATCGACTCGGTATAGCCCTATGCTATAGCGGAGACAAGAAGGGTACATCAAATACATTTGCTACATAATAAGTACACCTTTCCAGTCTAACCAAATTGGCGCCGTTGCCGGGGAGAGCGACGTATTTTTTTTGGTTTAGAGTGAAGTACTAAACTATTATTCTTCTCTGTTGCAGGTTTCAGGAGAAGAAAACAGGAAATTCTTTACTGCAGTAACATCTAAGTGAACCTGGCTCTCTGCGCAAGAAAGCAGAGACCAGGCTTCCACTGAAGAGCCGCGGACCCGCGGCATATCCAGTGGAAACGCGGCACTTCTGAGAGCATTTCTCTCCAATTTTCTGCAGGGCTCTGTTGCTGCAAAAATACTGCTGTTTCTATACTTGATTTCCTGTATACTTCACTGTATTCCTGTTAATTAATACAACAGTAAAAATTGGTTGATAATTGCTAAAAATTGTTTAGACACTTGCATTTTAGGCACGTGTCTTTCAATTCTTTACTTTTACTGTTGAAGAGTGCGTGGAGGCAAGGTACGTGTTTGCATTGCATTTAGACTAGGACAAACTCTTGCTTGATTTTCTTGCTTTGAGTGTATCCTAGCTATATTTCTTGTACACTTGCACAATTCAATTTAAGGGCATACCCGTAAATAAGATAAGGTGGGGAGGTCATTACCCTTTCCTTAGCCCGAAAACCACAACCCAAGCACTCACTAACCCAAGCTTCTAATTTAATAAAAAGTAGACGTTGGCCCTAGGGACATCTCGGACTCAACTAGGAGATTATCCTAAGGGGGAAAAGTGTTGGAATTTAACTCTTGCAAAATCGGTGTCTAGGAAAGGGGTTGAGGGCCGAAAGCCCGAAGGTTGCTGGTTACTTAATTAAGGAACGTCTCCGGACGGAAAACCTCCCACCAACCTTACCCTTCCCTGGCTGATTAGCTTGTGGTTAGAGTCTACACTAAACCTCCCGTGGACGGTCTATCAGTTAGGAGTCGTCTAGGTCTAAGTCTACCCTAACTTAGGTTAGAATTTTCTTTCTTTCTTTTTTTTTTGTTTGTTTGTTTGATTTTTGTTTGTGATTGTGTGATATGGCTTACAATTACAATTCTTTCCATCATAATCCTTATGTCACACACACACCATATTCGGATAATTCCAACCCGTGTTTTACAATATGCACCAACCACATACACCGGGTTGGCCTTATCCGAATCAATACGACCCATACACCCCATCTAATAATTATAATGTCCAAATAATTTCAACTCTTTACCGAGTAATTGGGGATTCCAGTACCCGAGTCAAATTATCAAAATCCTTGTCCACCATATTCATTTCCTGAGTCCACTCCTATACTCCTTTTTCTGAACCTCCCTTTGAAGAAAAATCTGAGTTGCAAAGGAGTATAGAAACCAATTTACTGAGAGTTGAGCAACAACTTCAAAAACCATTTGTCTCTCCAATTCCACCATATTCTCAGAATCTTACTCAGTTCCACCTTTTCATAATGAACAACCATTTGCTTGTGAACGAGTAAAGATTTCTTGTGTGAGTCAACTTTTCCATCATCACACACTTTTGACTCACACTTCCAAGACAACACTTCATCTTTCCATCAAAACAATGAAATCATCGATTATGGAAAGATGCTTGAAGACATGACCAATGCTCAAAATGCTAGAAATCGTGACATAGATTTGATGATCCAATCTCTCCATTCTCATCCTATGTCTAATGTCACTAGCCACTCTGTTAAATCCAAAGAGTCATGTAGTCTTGGAAATCCAGATTCAATTTCAGCAAGTTTTCATTTCCTAAACTTGAACTTGTCCAAAATTCAAATCCAATTGACATTTTGGCAAGTTTTTCATCTCCTAAAAATAAACTTGTCCAAACTCCAGATCCAATTGATATATTGGCAAGTTTTCCTTTTCTGAAATTGAATTGGAACATGATTTTGATCCTGAACTTTCATTTGATGATTCCAATCTACTTCCTGATTCAATCATGACTTCCATATCCTTACCGGTTTTCAATCTATTTCCAAAGTCAAAATTGAATCCATTTTCCATCCATTGTGAAATTGAATCACCAATCTTTTATGATGATCACATAGAACTTGGCCAATTCCATACTTCTGAAAATCCCATTGATAAATTGGCAAGTTCTCCACATTAATTGAGTTACATGAAGAATGTGATCTTGAACCCCAACTTTGTGATTCAATCCTTCTTCCTGATTCCATAATGACTCCGGTATCTTTACCTTACTTCAATCTTTTCCCGGAGTCAACATTGGATCCTTTCACAATTCACAATGAAAGTGAATCATCCATCTTTGAGGATCATGTTGAACTTGCCCAATTTTACACTTCCGAAGATACCATTGACATTCTGGCAAGTTCTCCATCTTGTGGAATTGAACTCAAATGTGACCTTGATTTTCTCAATCTCTTTACTTCTGAAACTGATTGTACAATTCTTAAGGAAGATGTTGACTTAAGTTTTGAAGAATTGTATGGTGATGAGCTTGAATTTCTTAAAATTGGAAGTAAAGAGATATCACTTTTAGAAAGTCACATTCCATCGTTGAACTCTGATTGTGGACTTGAGTTTTCATTTCTTGACTTGGACACAATTTCTGACTTCACTTCGACTCCTGAACCATCACTTGATTTAAATCATAATCCTGAGTCGGTGTTCCTTTCTGAGTCCAAGTCAACAGTTCTATCAGTTCATACTCCATTCTGTGACAAGGAATTTGATAAATTTGAGTCTGAAATTATTTGGAAATCTTAAAATTAGATGGGGGCATGTACATAATTAAAATAACACACGCATGCATCTTTTTAGTGGGTCATATTTCTGATATGGTTGGTGGGTTCCTAAAAACCCAAAGAAAAGATGATTGGGCCATGTTCCGTGGACCAATCAGACCACCACCGGAACCACCACCTTAAGGTAATTTTTTCCTTCCCTCTTCATTTTTTCATGCATACATATATCATAATGCATTGAGGACAATGCATGATATAAGTGTGGGGGAGGGTTTACTAACATAGGATTTTCTTTTCTTTATAGGATTTTTATTTTTTAGGATTTCTTTTCTTTATAGGATTTTTATTTTTTAGGACTTTATTTTTTTTTTAGGTCTTTTATTTTTAGATTTTATCTATAGATTTTATCTTTTTTCTAGATTTTCCATTTTCTTTTTAGATTTTGCTTTTCTTTTAGAAAAATATAAATAAAAAAAATATAAATAAAAATAAAAAAATAAAAACTTTTTGAAATAAGAAACAAAGTTTTGATCTATTTTTAAGAAATTAAGATGTATCTTAGAGATTAAGAAAGCCTTAATTATGACATCTTAAACATAGTTGAAGTAATAGATCTTGTTTGAGATTATAGGATAAGTAAGTAAAATTGGTGAGATATTATTATCTGGAATTTTTTGCCTTAGATAATATGCACTTTACACTTACACATTTCTTGGGATGGAGACAAAGACCAAAAAAATGCCATATAAATAAATAAAAAAAAAAAAAGAGAAAAAGAAAAAAAAATAATATATAAATAAAGATCACTTATTAAGCTGGATAACTATGCCTCAAGAAGCATGGTTACTCACGCCTAACGGTGATCTCACTTATTAAGCTGGATAATTGTGCCTCAAGAAGCATGGTTATTCACGCCTAACGGTGATTATAAATAATCCCCTTTAGTCTTGTGGCCTTTTCTACTCGAGACCTTAAACCCGAGGGATGTTTTCTCATCTGGTGCCCTAAGACCGTCTGGTTTGGGAGTCATCGGTTAAAGGCTCGCTACAAGGGTAGACTAGAAAGCCTAGACTAAGGGAAGATTAAATAAAAAAAAAAAAAATATATATATATATATATATATATATATAAACAAATAAATGGCTTGATGGTTGGAGTTGAAATCCCAGAAACCTTCACTGTGCACGGTGTGCATATTATCTAGGTTTTATGAAAGATAAAAATATTCAATCCAATTTTGAATTCTTACCTTAATGAAAACAAGATCTTGCATGGATACTAAGTTTAAGGAAGAATGATTATAGGTGGACTTATGACCTAGGATCACTTATATTTTCGCAAAAATAGTTCGTAAACTTGTCTCTTATTCAAAATGCGTTTTCAAAATACTAACATTTGTCTTCTTTCTTTATGGATTTTGTGGGTGTAATCCGCTGAAAACCCTCAGGAGACAACACTCCTCCTCTAGGGTAACCTAGAGGTTTAACGGCTTGTTGCACATGCTCAGTGCAATCGCGTCACCTGCGAAAGTGGTGTAATAAACTGTTAGTCTAGATTTTCTTTTTCTTTGTTTTGCTCGGGACGAGCAAAAGAATAAGTGTGGGGGTGTGATTAGTACACAATATTGCATATTATACATCATAACTCCCATGCATAATACAAATAAATAAGTGATTTTTACTCCTCTTCTCTACTTATTTGCAGGTACATACTTAAAGGAGAGTTAGCAAATTAATTACCTTAATTAGCAATAATTAAGGTGATTAATTAAAAGATTAAAGATAAAGCCAAATCCAAATCAGATCTCACCAAGATCCGCACGCCAATTGGGAGATCCAAGTATCCTACGTGCCAACAACCTAACAAACGAATCTCACCAGAAAGATCTGGACCAACGGCCCAGATCTGGCGGCAGATCCGCGGCAATCCGCGGCAGATCTAGGCCGTTGGATCCCCGGATTTTGTGGCAACGAACTCCTCTCCAGAAGCTTCTTCAATCTGCTATAAATACTGCATCATCACCTGCGAGAAAAAAGTGAATGGAGAAGAGAGGAGATTAGTTTAGTATTGTAATTTTCATGTATTTTTCTCTTTAGGTTTGTTCTTTAGATCCCTCTTCTTCTTTCCTAGAATTCAATGTAAAAGAGAGTGATTGTGAGGGAGAGAGCTTGTGTAATCAAGAGTGACACTTGAAGCAACAAGGATTGATCCATCCTCCTTCCTCTACTTGAAGCTTGGTTCTAGTTTTCTTGCATTCTTTAATTGCTTTCTTATGTGCTTTCTTTAATTCTTGCAATTTAATTCAAGCTTTGTTTTACTTCATGCTTTCTTGTATTTCTCTTATGGCTTGTTGTAGCTAATTCTTCTCCATGTACTAGTTTACCACTAGTCTTATCACTTCACTAACTCATAGGTGATTGCCTTTGTTCATCTTGCAAGTTGTATGATCTTCTCTTCTCCGACGGTTAAACCACCGTCTACCAAGTGAGAAAGTAATTAGGTCAACACGTGAGACGAATCCAAGCCGATGGAGTGACAACATTAGGCACGCATTCGCTATCAAGGAGTCTAGTAAGTCTTGGCAAGCTAGCAAGGTAAGCTAGTCATGGATTGATTCTTCTTTAAGTTTTCTTTCCTTTTCTTGTGAACACCACATCCACTTCTTGATTTCTTTTCCACTTCCACCATGAACATATCCATCCTTCCTTTTAGTTTCTTTTGCATTTGATTCACTAAGTTTATAAGCAAGAGAAGAATACTCGTTTGTTCACTTCACTACCACACGTTAAAGCTTCCATCGCGAGCTCTCCCTGAGAATCGACTCGGTATAGCCCTATGCTATAGCGGAGACAAGAAAGGGTACATCAAATACTTTGCTACATAATAAGTACACCTTTCCAGTCTAACCAAATTGATTATCAACCAATTTCTTACTGTTGCCGTACAAGGGTAACCAAATCGGCCCCTGGTTAGACTGGAAAGGTGTACTTATTATGTAGCAAATGTATTTGATGTACCCTTTCTTGTCTCCGCTATAGCATAGGGCTATACCGAGTCGATTCTCAGGAGAGCTCGCGATGGAAGCTTTAACGTGTGGTAGTGAAGTGAACAAACGAGTATTCTTCTCTTGCTTATAAACTTAGTGAATCAAATGCAAAAGAAACTAAAAGGAAGGATGGATATGTTCATGGTGGAAGTGGAAAAGAAATCAAGAAGTGGATGTGGTGTTCACAAGAAAAGGAAAGAAAACTTAAAGAAGAATCAATCCATGACTAGCTTACCTTGCTAGCTTGCCAAGACTTACTAGACTCCTTGATAGCGAATGCGTGCCTAATGTTGTCACTCCATCGGCTTGGATTCGTCTCACGTGTTGACCTAATTACTTTCTCACTTGGTAGACGGTGGTTTAACCGTCGGAGAAGAGAAGATCATACAACTTGCAAGATGAACAAGGCAATCACCTATGAGTTAGTGAAGTGATAAGACTAGTGGTAAACTAGTACATGGAGAAGAATTAGCTACAACAAGCCATAAGAGAAATACAAGAAAGCATGAAGTAAAACAAAGCTTGAATTAAATTGCAAGAATTAAAGAAAGCACATAAGAAAGCAATTAAAGAATGCAAGAAAACTAGAACCAAGCTTCAAGTAGAGGAAGGAGGATGGATCAATCCTTGTTGCTTCAAGTGTCACTCTTGATTACACAAGCTCTCTCCCTCACAATCACTCTCTTTTACATTGAATTCTAGGAAAGAAGAAGAGGGATCTAAAGAACAAAACTTAAAGAGAAAAATACATGAAAATTACAATACTAAACTAATCTCCTCTCTTCTCCATTCAGTCTTTTCTCGCAGGTGATGATGCAGTATTTATAGCAGATTGAAGAAGCTTCTGGAGAGGAGTTCGTTGCCACAAAATCCGGGGATCCAACGGCCTAGATCTGCCGCGGATTGCCGCGGATCTGCCGCCAGATCTGGGCCGTTGGTCCAGATCTTTCTGGTGAGATTCGTTTGTTAGGTTGTTGGCCACGTAGGATACTTGGATCTCCAATTGGCGCGCGGATCTTGGTGAGATCTGATTTGGATTTGGCTTTATCTTTAATCTTTTAATTAATCACCTTAATTATTGCTAATTAAGGTAATTAATTTGCTAACTCTCCTTTAAGTATGTACCTGCAAATAAGTGGAGAAGAGGAGTAAAAATCACTTATTTATTTGTATTATGCATGGGAGTTATGATGTATAATATGCAATATTGTGTACTAATCACACCCCCACACTTATTCTTTTGCTCGTCCCGAGCAAAACAAAGAAAAAGAAAAGAAAAACTAAGCTACAAGTTTATTACACCACTTTCGCAGGTGACGCGATTGCACTGAGCATGTGCAACAAGCCGTTAAACCTCTAGGTTACCCTAGAGGAGGAGTGTTGTCTCCTGAGGGTTTTCAGCGGATTACACCCACAAAATCCATAAAGAAAGAAGACAAATGTTAGTATTTTGAAAACGCATTTTGAATAAGAGACATGTTTACGAACTATTTTTGCAAAAATATAAGTGATCCTAGGTCATAAGTCCACCTATAATCATTCTTCCTTAAACTTAGTATCCATGCAAGATCTTGTTTTCAATTAAGGTAAGAATTCAAAATTGGATTGAATATTTTTTCTTTCATAAAACCTAGATAATATGCACACCGTGCACAGTGAAGGTTTCTGGATTTTCAACTCCAACCATCAAGCCATTTATTTGTTTATATATATATATATATTATATATATATATATATATATATATATTTTTTATTTAATCTTCCCTTAGTCTAGGCTTTCTAGTCTACCCTTGTAGCGAGCCTTTAACCGATGACTCCCAAACCAGACGGTCTTAGGGCACCAGATGAGAAAACATCCCTCGGGTTTAAGGTCTCGAGTAGAAAAGGCCACAAGACTAAAGGGGATTATTTATAATCACCGTTAGGCGTGAATAACCATGCTTCTTGAGGCACAATTATCCAGCTTAATAAGTGAGATCACCGTTAGGCGTGAGTAACCATGCTTCTTGAGGCATAGTTATCCAGCTTAATAAGTGATCTTTATTTATATATTATTTTTTTTTTCTTTTTCTCTTTTTTTTTTTTTTAATTTTATTTATATGGCATTTTTTTGGTCTTTGTCTCCATCCCAAGAAATGTGTAGTGTAAAGTGCATATTATCTAAGGCAAAAAATTCAGATAATAATATCTCACCAATTTTACTTACTTATCCTATAATCTCAAACAAGATCTATTACTTCAACTATGTTTAAGATGTCATAATTAAGGCTTTCTTAATCTCTAAGATACATCTTAATTTTCTTAAAAATAGATCAAACTTTGTTTCTTATTTCAAAAGTTTTTATTTTTTTATTTTTTATTTATATTTTTTTTATTTATATTTTTCTAAAAGAAAAGCAAAATCTAAAAGAAAATGGAAAATCTAGAAAAAAGATAAAATCTATAGATAAAATCTAAAAATAAAAGACCTAAAAAAAAAATAAAAGTCCTAAAAAATAAAAATCCTATAAAGAAAAGAATCCTAAAAAATAAAAATCCTATAAAGAAAAGAAAATCCTATGTTAGTAAACCCTCCCCCACACTTATATCATGCATTGTCCTCAATGCATTATGATATATGTATGCATGAAAACAAAATGGAAAGGGAAGGAACAAAATTACCTCAAGGTGGTGGTTCCGGTGGTGGTCGGATTGGTCCACGAAACATGGCCCAATCATCTTTTCTTTGGGTTTTCAGGAACCCACCAAAAATTTCAATAATATGACCCACAAAAATGATGTGTGCATTTAAGATTATTATGTACATGCCCCCATCTAATTTTAAGATTTTCCAAATAATTTCAGACTCAAATTTATCAAATTCCTTGTCACAGAATGGAGTATGAACTGATAGAACTGTTGACTTGGATTCGGAAAGGAACACCGACTCAGGATTATGATTTAAATCAAGTGATGGTTCAGGAGTCGAAGTGAAGTCAGCAATTGTGTCCAAGTCAAGAAATGAAACTCAAGTCCACAATCAGAGTTCAACGATGGAATGTGACTTTGTAAGGTGAAATCTCTTTACTTCCAATATTAAGAAATTCAAGCTCATCACCGTACAATTCTTCAAAAGTTAAGTCAACATCTTTCTTAAGAATTGTACAATCAGTTTCAGAAGTAAAGAGATCGAGAAAATCAAGGTCACATTTGAGTTCAATTCCACAAAATGGAGAACTTGCCAGAATGTCAATGGAATCTTCAGAGGTCTAAATTGGGCAAGTGCAATATGATCCTCAAAGATGGGTGATTCAACTTCATTGTGAATTGGGAAAGGATCCAGGTTGACTCCGGGAAAGAATTAAAGTGAGGTAAAGATACCGGAGTCATTATGGAATAAGGAAAAAGAATTGAATCACTGAGTCTGGGTTCAAGATCACATTCCTCATGTAGTTCAATAAAATGTGGAGAACTTGCCAATTTATCAATGGAATTTTCAGAAGTGTAGAATAGGTCAAGTTCAATGTGATCATCATAAAAGATTGGTGATTCAATTTCACAATGGATAGGAAATGGATCCAATTCTGACTCAGGAAATGGATTGAATCAGGTAAGGATATGGAAGTCATGATTGAATCAGGAAGTAGATTGGAATCATCAAATGAAAGTTCAGGATCAAAATCATGTTCCAATTCAATTTCAGAAAAAGGAAAACTTGCCAATATATCAATTGGATCTGGAGTTTGGACAAGTTTATTTTTAGGAGATGAAAAACTTGCCAAAATGTCAATTGGATTTGAATTTTGGACAAGTTCAAGTTTAGGAAATGAAAAACTTGCTGAAATTGAATCTGGATTTCCAAGACTACATGACTCTTTGGATTTAACAGAGTGGCTAGTGACATTAGACATAGGATGAGAATGGAGAGATTGGATCATCAAATCTATGTCACGATTTCTAGCATTTTGAGCATTGGTCATGTCTTCAAGCATCTTTCCATAATCGATGATTTCATTGTTTTGATGGAAAGATGAAGTGTTGTCTTGAAGTGTGAGTCAAAAGTGTGTGATGATGGAAAAGTTGACTCACACAAGAAATCTTTACTCGGTTCACAAGCAAATGGTTGTTCATTATGAAAAGGTGGAACTGAGTAAGATTCTTGAGAATATGGTGGAATTGGAGAGACAAATGGTTTTTGAAGTTGTTGCTCAACTCTCAGTAAATTGGTTTCTATACTCCTTTGCAACTCAGATTTTTCTTCAAAGGGAGGTTCAGAAAAAGGAGTATAGGAAGTGGACTCAGGAAATGATATGGTGGACAAGGATTTTGAAAATTTGACTCGGGGTACTGGAATCCCCAATTACTCGGTAAAGAGTTGAAATTATTTTGGACATTATAATTATTAGATGGGTGTATGGGTCGTATTGATTCGGATAAGGCCAACCCGGTGTATGTGGTTGGTGCATATTGTAAAACACCGGGTTGGAATTATCCGAATATGGTGTGTGTGTGACATAAGGATTATGATGGAAAGAATTGTAATTGTAAGCCATATCACACAATCACAAACAAAAATCAAACAAACAAACAAAAAAAAGAAAGAAAGAAAATTCTAACCTAAGTTAGGGTAGACTTAGACCTAGACGACTCCTAACTGATAGACCGTCCACGGGAGGTTCAGTGTAGACTCTAACCACAAGCTAATCAGCCAGGGAAGGGTAAGGTTGGTGGGAGGTTTTCCGTCCGGAGACGTTCCTTAATTAAGTAACCAGCAACCTTCGGGCTTTCGGCCCTCAACCCCTTTCCTAGACACCGATTTTGCAAGAGTTAAATTCCAACACTTTTCCCCCTTAGGATAATCTCCTAGTTGAGTCCGAGATGTCCCTAGGGCCAACGTCTACTTTTTTTAAATTAGAAGCTTGGGTTAGTGAGTGCTTGGGTTGTGGTTTTCGGGCTAAGGAAAGGGTAATGACCTCCCCCACCTTATCTTATTTACGGGTATGCCCTTAAATTTGAATTGTGCAAGTGTACAAGAAATATAGCTAGGATACACTCAAAGCAAGAAATCAAGCAAGAGTTTGTCCTAGTCTAAATGCAATGCAAACACGTACCTTGCCTCCACGCACTCTTCAACAGTAAAAGTAAAGAATTGAAAGACACGTGCCTAAAATGCAAGTGTCTAAACAATTTTTAGCAATTATCAACCAATTTTTACTGTTGTATTAATTAACAGAATACAGTGAAGTATACAGGAAATCAAGTATAGAAACAGCAGTATTTTTGCAGCAACAGAGCCCTGCAGAAAATTGGAGAGAAATGCTCTCAGAAGTGCCGCGTTTCCACTGGATATGCCGCGGGTCCGCGGCTCTTCAGTGGAAGCCTGGTCTCTGCTTTCTTGCGCAGAGAGCCAGGTTCACTTAGATGTTACTGCAGTAAAGAATTTCCTGTTTTCTTCTCCTGAAACCTGCAACAGAGAAGAATAATAGTTTAGTACTTCACTCTA